>NDXB01022449.1:28928-83070 GCA_002631895.1 Agapornis roseicollis
AAAAAAAAAAAAAAAAAAAAAAAAAAAAAAATTAAGATCAACCATGCAGGAAAATAAATTCCAAACTGCAATGCGTTTTTATAAGCTATATTCTCACAAAAGTAAGCACACAGCTCTTCTGATATTAGTAAATGACCTACAGATCTGACCTTATACCTCTTACAAGGCAGGTTTGGTTTCATGCCACTTTGTACAGTCTCCTTTTCCAGTTACAGCCTTCTTTTAAATCACTGACACTTTCTTGCCTTCAAAGAGATAGTTGCTCTTGTTCTATCTAAAATCCCAGCCACGTCTGACATCTAGACACAAACATTGCTACAGAACTGAACTTACAAGTCAACCCTGAAATGCAACAAGGGTGGGTATTATAGACAACCTTGAATCAGGCAGTTTTCAAACATGTAAATGGAGGAACCTTAAGTTATGCCTAAATACAGCTTTATCATTCTTCCTCCAAGAATGTTAGCAATTACAAAAGCATCTAAGAATGTTTCTCGGGCACTTGTTTGGGGTTTTTACTAACAATTAGAAAGAGGCATAAGAGATACAGAAATACAAGACTGAATTTGGCCTACTTACCTGCTGAAGGGATTATTGTTGTACTGTCATTAACTGATCATTAATCACTGCACCATGGGAAAGCAGTGAAAGGCAACCCCCTCCTACACTACCCAGTATGATCAAATTCTGCCTGAAAACAGAACTGCTGACCCAATTGCAATCCAACTTGGAAAACCTCAGTTGCTGGATCAGGCACCCATTAGCTAGGTGTCCTTCAAACAGTGCAGAAGGCCAAGAACAGTTTACTGAGCAAGGTTAATCTGCAAAATCTATAATCTGTTGTTAATCTGCATAAAGGATAGACAGCTCCTATTGCTATGACAGATGACCCACAAAAAATCAGCTGAAAGTGAGTGACAGGCTAGGGCAGCTCAGACTGCAGAATAGTTTAGTGTAGCGAGACCTACTTCCTCACACTAACTTAGCAGTGGGGTTGCTGATTATTGTTATTACAGTACAATCTTAATTATTTAATCTCCAGTGTGCACTGCCGAAACATCAGGTTGGTCTATCAATAGTGGCCTACCAAAGTGATCAGCAAATGAATATTGTAACAAGACTGCTTGCAACCATGACTCCTGGATAACAAGTGGAAATTGAAAAACTCAGTGTCACATGGGTTGCATTTGCCCCCAGCCAAGAAAGTAAAAGGGAAAAACGAGCTTTTCCCTCACTGTTATCAAAAGCTTCAGCTGCCTTGAGCTACCAAAGCCATAGCCTATGATTCCCTGGCCAAAACCTGAAATACTTTCCTACTGTTATCAAAACTCTGTGCTCTTACCAGTGTACCTCAGTGCCACAAAACCCTTGCATAGAACCCACTGAAATCAGACTGCTAAAGTGATGTAGCTCATTTTAGTACAATCTCAGAAGGCAACATCTCTTGCATAGATGAGGAAAAGGCTATACAATTGAGGTTCTAGGTGTTGCATGAAGTATAGGGCTTGCTCACCCTAAGGATTCTTAGGGTAACAGAGATTTTTGGTCTCAGCTGTTGAGAGCAATCTAAAACATCTCTGCAAACTTTTAAATCCTGTCTCTTGGAGACAAGAACTCTTAAGCACATCCAGGTGTTGTTCTGTGAGGGTACTCTGAAGCAGTACCTCTATACTTTACTCATCATTATTTCCTAGTTGTTGGTTACAATTAGGAACACAATAGATCTCGATTTGATTCTGTGTCTCATTCTAGTACACCCCTAAAAGTTGTGTGTGCACTGACAGATAGGTAATTTAATTCAGGGAGTCAACAAATAAGCTGTTCTCTGAAGAATGACCCAGAAAGGGCATATACAGAGTAGTGAATTACTGGACTTCCCCCTAGTGAATGCCACAGCATATATCTAGATGCTTTCTTTTCTCTTTATTTTCTTTGCAACTGTATTTGACCCGCAGACACTTCCACCCTTCTGACATTCAAAGCAGCAAATACTCTTCTGGGATTCTGCATTGATCTCAACTAGTCTTGGTCTTGTTGAAACAAAGCACTTGAACCTGAGTTTAGCATGACATCCTCATAGCTAAAGCATTTGGCCCAGGGCTGAAAAACACATTTTAAGCTGCAGAAATAACTCTGGAAATTACCACTGACACTAAACTATAGAGTTATGTTACTTTTGCTTGGCCATCATTTGATCTCTTACTTCTTTGCAGCAAAGCTAGTCCAGACTCCAAGTCCAGCCTGGATATTTTCCCAATTTGTGAATTCAGGATATTTCTGGAAAGTGGGAGATATACTACAGAAATAGCTGAACCCAAAGCTATCACTTCTTAGGGAGGAGTTGCAAGTTGCTGCTAAGCCACTACACAAGAGACAAACATTGCTTTCTTCTCTGCCTTTTTGAATGAGAGTAGTATCAGCAGCTGGGTTTTTCATGCTCAGGTGTGCTTTGATCATATCAAGGGGACCCAGCATCTCAGGAGTTTTTAGTCACAAACACTACCTCAACTCAGGGTCAGGAAGGACTTGTTGTCACCCAGGTTGTGACAAGGGATGCAGTTCCCTATGCTTGGCTACTTGGGTATATTTGCACATTCAAATTTATGCACACACCTTTTGGACTATACTAGAAGGAAATTCATTTGTCTTACACATTTCTAGCTATGTGTGGACTGTAACATGGCATCACTAATCATGCCTGACGGATTTGGTGGCTTTCTATGATGGAGCTATGGAACTGATGGATAGGAACAGAGCAGTTGACATCACCTACCTGAACTTGTGCAAAGCTTTCGACACAGTCTTACATGACATTCTTGTCTCTAAAACAGAGAGACAAGATCATCCATCAATTTGATGGATGGACCAGCAGACAGATAAGGAATTGCCCACATGCAGATAGCCACACACAGAGAGCTGTGGTCAATGGCTCAATGACCAACTGGAGACCAGTAACAAGTGGTATTCCTCAGAGGTCAAGTGGTGGGAGCAGTCTTGTTCAACATCTTTGTCGCTGACCTGGACAGTGGGATTGAGTGCGCCCTCAGCAAGTTTGCCGATGACACCAAGCTGTGTGGTTGGGTGGATACACTGGAGGGAAGGAATGCCCTTCAGAGGGACCTTGCCATGCTTGTGAGGTGGGCTGATGCCAACCTCATGAAGTTTAACCATGCCAAGTGCAAGGACCTACACCTGGGTGGGAGCAATCCCAAGCACAGCTACAGGCTGGGCAGAGAAGAGACTCAGAGCAGCCCAGTGGAGAAGGACTTGGGGGTGGTGGTCGATGAGAAAATGAACATGGGCCGGCTTCAGTGTGTGCTTGCAGCCCAGAAAGCCAACCGTATCCTGGGCTGCATCAAAAGGAGTGTGATCAGCAGGTCGAGGGAGGTGATCCTGCCCTTCTACTCTGCTCTTGTGAGACCTCACCTGGAGCATTGTGTGCAGTTCTGGTGTCCTCAACATAAAAAGGACTTGGATCTGTTGATCAGGGGACTGGAGCATCTCTCATACGAAGACAGGCTGAGAAAGTTGGGGCTGTTAAGCCTGAAGAAGAGAAGGTTGTGTGGAGATCTCATAGCAGCCTTCCAGTATCTGAAGAGGGCCTACAAGGATGCTAGAGAGAACCTCATCATCAGGAGCTGTAGTGATAGGAGAAGGGGTAATGGATTCAAACTTAAACAGGGAAAGTTCAAGTTAGATATAAGAGAGAGGTTTTTTACTGTGAGTGTGGTGAGGCACTGCAATGTGTTGCCCAAAGAAGTGATAAATGCTTCATTCCTGGCAGTGTTCAAGTTCAGGTTGGACAGAACCTTGGACAATATGGTCTAATGTGAGGCATTCTTGCCCATGGCATGGGTTGGAACTAGATGATCTTAAGGTCCTTTCCAACCCTAACTGTTCTATGACTCTAAGGTGGTCTAGCTTGCCATCTTTGATCTAGGCAACTAAATAGAACTGGAATCCTGCTTTTTCAGTTTGTGCCCACTGCTTCCTGACTTCTGGATTTTCTTTCAGATAGGTAAAGTCAAAGCTTGCATCTCACAGAAAAATCCTGCCTCCTGCTGCTATGAGCCTAAACACTGAAGAAGCGACTACCAGAAGGGCATTTGAAGCTATGTACTATCCCATTGCAGAAAAAACATTATCCCTTGAGAAACACACAACAAGGGACTGCTGCAGAACTGTCATGACCTGCACACAACAGCTAACTCAAGCCCCACCTCCAAAAAGCTTTTTGGATTTTTAAGTGACTGCAGCAGATAAGCCACACTTTCTGCAACCCACCTTAGCTTAGTAGGTATGTAGAAGTGCCTCCTTCTGAACAGGACAGAGCCCATTATTCTGTGGCAGAATTGCAGGACTTAAATTTCCCAGATTTCCAGTATCTGAAGATTCTGCATGTAAGTGGGTACCAAAACTTCCCAAGTCACAATATGCAAGATAAGAGTATTAATTTGCTTTCATGCTGGTAATTCTAAGATACAGTAAGAGCTTCCTTAGGTGAAGATCCAGCAACAAGGAGAGCTTGAACATCGTTTTATAACTAAAAGTACATCAGCAGAACAGTTTTCCATCAACAGAAACTCCCGCTTACTTATGCAGCTTCTACCAGATTTCATTTGGTGA
Organism: Agapornis roseicollis; assembly: GCA_002631895.1. Classification (NCBI taxonomy): domain Eukaryota; kingdom Metazoa; phylum Chordata; class Aves; order Psittaciformes; family Psittacidae; genus Agapornis; species Agapornis roseicollis. The sequence goes on from NDXB01022449.1 coordinate 33,555, forward strand.
TGCAGTTATAGTCCTCAAAGCATATTCCAACATTTTTGTCATCTGATCAGCCCTGCATAATTTACTTGATAGCAGCTGTATGTTCTTTCTTCATACTTTTCGCCTAATGCATTAATACTTTCTTTTTGAAAGCTTTCCAGGGGTTGTGAAAAATGTCTTTTGTTTCTTCCTTTTCTTAGACTCCTCCCACATACTAACACCAAGCTTATGTTTTTGCCTAATGGAAACCATCCAAGGTACACCTTTAAAAGACAAGAAGCAATTCTGCAACTTTGTTAAAAATCTAGGAAACAAGAGGGATACTTCTGTTGTGAGAGAGCTGAGCTTGGCTTATTCTCTGTGCAAGCTTCCCCGTACAATCTTAGCCAGACTCACCTAGCTTGTTCTTGCCCATGTGTTTCTGGAGCAGTATATTGCAGAATAAAAGAGACCAAAAAGGATATCTTGGGTGAAGCCATGCCACATCACAAGCATTTTCCTACTATAACTCAGTGCATATTTGAGAATCAATTTCCAAGCTTTTTTTCTTAAAAAAAAAAATAAAAATAATAAAACAATAATCCTAGAAGGTGTCAATAAAATACTCTTCTAAACAAAGCAGATTTCAGACTTAAAATGGCAGCTGACATTATGTAGATATATTGTAGTGATGCTCATACTGGGAAAAATCAGGGAACAACAGCAGTGGAAATGGACACATCACCTATAGTTATGTTCAGTAAAAGACTCTCTCAGAGTTTACACAGCTGGTGACTGAGATAAAGCAGAAAGAATATCACAAAGAGACTGCGTCCTGCATGGAAGAGCCACCAGATTGCAATACGGGCTATTCCTGCAATTGTTGTACATGATGAGTTCTCCAAATCATGCTACACTTTATTAACCAGGGAGGAAGGAGAACAATGGAAAAAATTGCTAATTTGTGACCCAAATTCCTTACACTTTTTAAGCCACTTTCCCCTTGAACAAAGTATCTGAAAGCAATATCCTGGCAGGGGTTTAATCAAATTTAAAGTAACACAGGCTAATCTTCTGAGGGCTGTTATGTCTGCAAAAAATTATTTCTTTCCTTAAGCCCTGCTTCCCTTCTGGAAGTCTGTTGGTCATGAAATAAGCAAGCAGAAGTGTCTGAGTCAGTAAATACAGCAGTCAGCCCCATTCTTCCTCCTCCCTAACTTCTGCTTGCTGCTTCCCCAAAGAATACAGCGAATTCCACTAATGAAACAGCTTTTTCTTTTGAGATAAAGGGTAATTCTCCCTTGGTTGGTAGCAATGGTAACCATCATAACAGACAGTCATTACAAGGTTTTGGCTGTCATTTTCAAATACTGGAACCAAAAGTCAAGCATTTAATATTATTTGAGAATTCCAACTAGAAGCACTATTCTCCCTCTTGTTTTTTAAGAAACATTTTCCTTAGCACATGAATCCTGTGCTGATATGCATCTGGATTTCTGGTTGTTAACTGAAGTTTATGGAAAGTCCTCAAAACCTTCTTATGCCTCCCTTTCTAATTTTATGCTTCCGTACCCACAGAGCAGTATCTAGTTTCTTTCTTTAGGATTTTTTCCATCTTAAAGGAGTCAGTATCACCAGAAGAACTTGGTTTTAGGTTCATTGCTTTTTCTTCTAAGGAAGGAAGGCTGAGTTGCATTACATCTCTTCAGCACTGAAGTAGCCAGGTGTCCTTTTGGGCACTCACTGCATTAACATTAAATCTCTCCAGGCACCAAGGCTCAATAAGACACTGTAGCCAACTGCTGAATTCTGCTGGTTTGCATCTTTCAAATTTTAGAAGTAATTTATACCCAAGGTCTAAGACTGCATCCCACTACTATCAAATTCTCCCCTTTGATTTTAATGTGATTACTGAAGAATTTACCTCAAAACTCAAAAGCAGCTTAATTAAGAGGCATGGAGATGTATCTGTATGCACAAAATATGACATCACTGTGGCTTCTACCATATGTTTACTTAGAGGACTCTACATGCTCCACATTAATTCAAGCACAAATAAAAATGTCAAGGCTAGCATGGGTTTGTCGCAGCCCTAAAACCAAACCTTCTGTAACTTGGACCCCATAGCTCCAGGCTCAGAGCCATTTTTTCATTCAGGGAGCTCATCACTGCTTTCAATGAGAGATCCCACACAGAAGAGACTACAAAAGAAAAATCAGTACCCTGGGGAACAGGAAAAGTTGTTTCCAATTCTCTCTCTCAAAAGCTACTATCAGTGCAATGAAACTTTTGCATGCATAGTTTTCTCTTCTCTGAAGTTACCTTTACTCTTTCAGCTCTGATTTCTGGGATTTGTACTGTTATTCCCCCACCCCCAGTGTATGATACAATTTGAGCTTCTCCTTTCCTCTCATTGCCTTGTATCATGCTGAAAGCATTGCAGAAAGAATTATGGCCAATTCATTTGCCTGCCTGCCAATTAGAAGTATACTATGTCCGAGTCAAGTGAGTAAATACCAATAAACAACATGACAGCTATCCAACCCATTCGACCCTCTGACAGTTTTGAGTACTTCCCACTTTATTAAAATGAAATATTAATAGAATAGATATGTTTCATGAGACACAGCATTGTAGTACTTAGATTCACAGAGCTGATTTTTATAACCAGAGAAACAGGTTCTTTAATATGCTGCTTTATTCTAGACACTGTTAAATCAAAGTTTTGAGGACATTTGTTACAGTATTCCAGTAATAAAGTAATCTCACCAATGAGCAGATGTCCTCCTAACTCACACTATCTTTTTAATATTTGATTATGAATACTTGGGACAGGAATCTGTTCATATAGTTTGCACAGGTCTAGGTTTGAGTAGCCAGGTGTGCTTGTAGAACACAGTATTAGCAGTCATTTTCTGTCAATAGGTGCTTTAGACATAAATAGAAAGAACAAGTCTCTCCTCCAGAGAGTTAGCAATTGAAGACACTAATTACATATTGTTCTCTGTGCCAGGGAAATTTTCTTTCCCAGAAACACTTGAAGAAGACTCAATATGGGCACAGAGGGCAACTGCACACTTCTCAGTGAGGTGCTGGAGCTTTAACAGACTACAACTTGGAAAAGGCAAACAATCAGACATATGGTCTGATTATGAAAAGATATCTATCTCACGCTATGGATATTTTTAATACAAGGCAAAAATCTGACATAATTCCTACTCAAGTGAGTTGAAGCTTCTCAGCATGCTCATATTTAATATGTAACACAAGTTGGTAGATTTAGAAACTGTCCACTTGAATGCTGCAATTCTTTTGCAGGCAAATAACCTTATACTGCATCCATCTCTTTTTAACTGGAAAAAGATTTCAACAATTATTTCCAGCTTGCACGCATTTCAATGTCCACCCTTTAAATATGGATAGCTGAATTCCTGGAGAAAGGCCAGCCACAGCTCTAAACTCTGCAACTGAGTAAAGTGAGAGTGATATCAGTATCACAAAGCACAAACACTTGCAGTCAAACCAGGGCTGTATAACAGAAGAGTCTCTTTGCAGCAGTAAAATCAAGCAAGTTTTAATATGTGCAGGCAGGAGCAAATAACAAGTACAAAGACTGATGTGAGCAAGGCACAGTACTAACGGGTACTTCATGGGCTTGCAGCAAATGACAGATGACTCTTTTCTGCCAAAATTAAACTACAGCAAGTAACCAAGTCAGGGTGCCTTGCTGCTTCTTAGCTGCAGCTTTTAAAGCAAAGTTTCTCCTATCCCTGTTGTTCTGGGAAGCACATTCACCTTCTCCCATCAATATTTCTATTCAAGTTGGGCACTGATGCAGAGTCACTACCAGAAGATCACTACAGAAACATTGTGCTTATCACTGAGTCTGTCCTTTAAAGACCCTCAACTCTTTTTCCTATAAAAGCTGGTCTTGTGCTGTGGTATGTGGTAAAAAACCACAGAGTATTTTCATGCCAGCTATTTCTTCAGCAATCGTGCCAAGAGCTTTCTCTGTTACATACACATTGCAGGATCTGTACATTCAAACAGCCACTTTGAAACAGCATATCCTGTAGCCATACACCCCAGAAAGCAGAGCTCATCATTGCTCAAGACTTAAATGAAGCATGGCTTTATGCCCCAGCTCAGCCATGCTTTCAAATGAAGCCATAATACAACTAGTAGTTCCCTAGCAAAGCACATGTGATTTCCCCACAATTACTATCAGAAAAACATGTGGGTAACAGACTTCCCTAATAAAATGGACAGAAGGCTATATTCAATATTACTGAATAGATTTAGCTTACACTTGTGAAAAAAGTTCCAAACGATGATTCTCCCTGGAATAGTGATACATGTTGCAAAACTTCCATTTCATTCCTGCTTACATGTTAAAGAGATTAAAACAAGAGAGGCACTAGGTAAACCATGACTGCCTCACTGTGGATTAAAGCAATGCTTGCTTCCAGTAGATCACTGTTACTACCAGATTAGCTTTTTCTACATCCCTCAGAAAAAAAAAAAAAAAAAACCTTCCGTTCAGGTGAACAATCCAAAGTATTTCTGAACAATGTCACAATATTTGAAAACTCACAAAATACCACAACATTTCACACTGGCTGAAAAACAGCTTGCAATAGGTGAAGCTGAATAAGCAGTTGAGCTTGGCTGAAGTCACAGCCATGAATCTCAAACATACCTTTAAGCTCTCATTTATGCTATATGGGGATTTACTGTCAGATTTTATATGAAGCTCTCAATGGCTTTTCAAAAGCTGTGTTTTAACACTGATTGAATACTGGGCATTACATAACTGCTTGCTTCCAGATATGTCTAAAATCTACCTAGGAACATTATTGCTATACTGAAGCCCACATTTCCTTCTTAATTTTCTTATAAGCTTCTCTTCCCTGGAAGTACAGCTGTCTGAGCTACAGCTTGGAACTTTCTGGAGGATTTGCTTACACAAGCACTAGTCTGCACCTTATCAGATGGACAACAACAAATCAGATCTTATTTTCACAAGAGAATGACATTCTAGTTCTCAGCATGACCCTTGCACATCTTGAGACACATTCCTTACCACTTGTAGGTCCTTTGAACCTGGTTCAATTGATAAAAAAGTTGAACTGGAGTTGCTGTTCCACAGACTCTTTTATTCCAGATCTTTTATCACAGCCTCTGTAGCATTCCAGGGTGCATACAGCAAAAATCAATGCTTCTGCAGAGCAGGGATTTAGTCTTATGCAGAGGGCACTGATCGCTTGTGACCTATTTTACATTGAACCTCAGCATTGCAACTGGGTGTTTAGTTATTTCAGTTACTTCATACACAATTCCAGAAGAATCATTTACACAGTAATCTGAATTATGCAGGCTTCTGTATTGTTAAACATATACCCTTGGCAATTCATGTGCACAGCTTTTACATGGAAATATAATCTGTTTACTGGACGCAATACTTACCCAGCTAAATCAACAGCTATAGATATCGACTGTCAGAGTAATGCATCTGGCTACTGACAGATTACCTCTGCTGATACACAGGACATGTTGCTCAATCAAAAGAAGTTATTTTATCAACTTTTATATGTAATCTATATTATTAATACAGAGATGTTTTCTTTCTTCTGCTATTGTCATACATTCTTTTCTAGCACTTCCTTCAGACATGGACCCCACTGCAATGAACAGCCATGATTTGTGCCCATTCATTTGAGGAACTGTGATTGTGAACCTACATTTCTGTTCAGTTTTGTAATGTAAATGTTCCCCATGGAAGGAAGAATCCAAATCAAGCAAAACTGCTGCAAAAAAAACTATCCATGAAATACTTTATTTTGAGCGTGTCTCTTCAAAATTTAAAAGTTGTATCTGAACCAGGAGCTCTGAAATGGGGCTTGACTGCTCTGTGGTCAAACGCTGTGGCACTTACAGCAGAGAAGCACCCTCCCAAGCAGTTATCAATATGGACACCTAGGCACAACCCTCTCACAGTGCATTACCTGTCATTCACCCACACCTCTCCAACAAAACATTTCCCACATAAGCAAGAAAAAGCAAAGCTGTTTTATCGATGAATTCCTGGCCAGCCCCACAATTGACTCCAGTTTCCATCCCCCTAGTCTGTTCCTCATGAACAACTACTTAGCTGGAGTTTAAATGCATCACTGACTTTCAAGTTGCATTGCTGTATAATTTCCAAATGCTTATTAAGAGGTCTTGTCTCACTAAAAAGAAAGTAGAATATAAACAATGAAAAAGCATTATAAGCCCACCCAAGAGCTTTTCAACCCCATAATAAGGTACTGAACAGCCTAGGAAAGGTCACAGGCAGAAGCTCCAGAGAGATGCAGAATGCAGGGAGAAGCAGTGCTGGGAACACTCCACAAGTGCATAAGCTGAAGATATTTGTCTAGAATCCATTTGTCTCCCTCAGGCTCTTGCCCTGTGTCTGCTGATGATTACTAATGTTACCAAAAGACTCAAAGAATAGCTTGCATTATCATGGGGCAAACTTGAATTTTAATGCCTGCACCATCAAGTGATGGGCTAAATAAGCTCAAGACGTACGTTAGCCTGTGAATCTCATGAGTAAGTTGGTGATGGGCATTCTCCTTAAGCTGATGACAAAGCTGAGACAACGATGGCTTTATTGTGAAAGATTAAGTATCAAGTTCAATTTCTGTGGAGAAGAAAGAAGTAAGCAACCTTGCCTTAGTAACACTTAGTAACACTTCTGCAAAACTATAAATCCAAGTCTTATGTTTCTGAACTTTGATTCTCCTATTTACTTCAGCTTCAGTGAAGACTTCACCTTTTTGCCAACAGGTAGAACCACACATTCTCTCTACTTATAATCTCCTTGACTTCAGATATGTACTTGTGGGGGTAGAAAGAGGCATTTCACACAGCACATAGTAACTTGTGCCTGCACAGCAAAATAACACTGAACAGTTCAGACAGAATCCCAAGCCCACTCACCTACACCATCCCATCACACCAGATGCTTCTGCTTACATGCTTCAGTGCAGCTTAAGGAGCCTGATGGGCACACACAGAGTTACAGTTGCCAGTGTGCAGCAGCCACTTAGTGAGGAGACCTACTCCAAGTCTTTTCATGAGAACATTCCTCAAGTCTCAGTTGCTTCCTCACCTTTGGAATATGTCCATCTTCCTGCTTGCATGCAACTAACTGAGCAATAGGTTCAAAAGCTTTTAGGACAATCATGGAATTGTTTAGTTTGGAAGGGACATTAAGATCATCTAGTTCCAATTCGGATACTCTACTAGGCCAGGTTGCTCAAAGCCCTGTCCAGTTTGGTCTGATAATAATACTGACCAACACATCTACAAGCAACCAGTAAAGCCTCACCAATGCCTTTTTCTCTAGCAAAGAATGAACATTTGGGAAAGGTTGCACTGGAGGCTGGAAGCTCAAAGCTTGATGGGGAAGAAGAGGAATGTACTTGAAGATCAATTTTTGTTCTTTGATCTTGCTGCTAAACATAAGTATTTTTCTTGTAACCCTTTCACTCATTTTGAAAATACACCTCTTTTCAAGGTTTTATACACTCTATCGTATAAAGAAGAATAAGTTTATAAGCGACAGTTAAACTAGCTTACTTCTATTGGAAGGCCAAGGTGCTCCATTCCTGAACAAACACTTGTTTTTCCCACATATGCAATGCATCTGTGGCTGAAACAGCCCTTGGAGGAACCTAAGGGGAAGAAAGTCAGAGCTGCAGAAGGAGAGGCTATTCTTCACAGGTGGTTACAAAAACCTTTCCTGCCCTTAAAAGAGAAAACATACAGGACAAGAACAATACATACTCACTCACTGTGCATATAAGTAAATCTCACCCCAGAGACACTTTGCCTTGACGTGCCTTGCTCTTCCCCTAGCCTTGAAAGCTGCCCTGGGAATTATAACAAAGGATTGCTGAATATATCAGTTTTGTTTCAAAATCCTGGACTGGTTTTCCAGGGAAAAGGGAATAGAAAATCTATTTCCTCTGGAATAGAGGCTAAGGACTCCCTGTGCAGGAAGCAGCACATGAAGCCTGTAGAGGGGAAGTGTTGAGATGACAAGGAAGCAAAACAGGGATAAGAAAAAGCCACAGTAACCATTACACGTAGATGAGGGGGTTGTGGATTATATAAACACATATTTAACAGCTTGTGGGGTGGACAAGAGCACAGTTATCTATGATAGACTTGATTTTGCTTTTCTCCCCACAGAGGCTGAAGACTACAGTTCCTTGTGCAGGTTGCCACTGACACAGCCTCCTCAACATGAGATCAGCTGATCCAACCATTGCATCAGAATACCACAGTACCTGTACCGTGTGCTTTGCAGTAGCATCATGCATTCACTACACCAAGGAATCTGAGCTGAAGTTTAGGCTGTTACACCTCAGAAGGGAAGGAACACTTCATGCAGCCTAGTTTAGCGGCACTGCGGGGTGGGTGTGAGGCTGAGCCAGTGGCACATCACTGTGGACCATTCACCCAGCCCAGAGGAGCACTGAGTAGTCCAAAGCAAGTAAATGCCAGTGTGACCTACTGCTGGCATCCATTCAGCCACCTAGATAGATGTCCTTTTCTCCTACCAGAAGGTCAATATGACAGTATGCTGTCAAGAACTTGGTCCTAAGCCTGGGCCCATGGTTGATATCACACAGCACCAGCCCACCTTCCAACCTTTTCTAATTTTAAACACAGAACTAAGGGTTGAGAATTCATCCACAAGAATTCTTGAGAGCTGGAGAAGCATGTTACAAGTGTGACAGCAGAGCAAACTGCAGTGAAAAGCGTGAATTGGAAAGCTACACTAGGCATGTCAATTGTGTACAGTCAATTTGGTATACTCATCTGTTTTAGTTTTTAAAGACATTTCACAAAAGGAAGAAACAATATTAATACAAATTTGTGTGTGCATTTGTTATCTGATCACTAAATGCTGCTAGGACCATTTAGTTCATATAATCCCTCTTCTATCCTAGGTCACAAAATTACACCCAGGGCAGTTTCTTCAGCAAAAGCAGCTCTCTTTTCTCCAAGCAGTAAGGAAAAGCAACTATAAAGTTAACATTAGATTATATAGAATCAGAGAATAGTGGGGGTTGGAAAGGACCTTAAGATCATCCAGTTCCAACCCCCCTGCCATAAGCAGGGACACCTCACACTAAACCAGGTCACCCAAGGCTCTGTCCAAACTGGCCTTTGAACAGTGCCACGGATGGAGCATTCACAACCTCCCTGGGCAACCCATTCCAGTGCCTCACCACACTCACAGTAAAGAATTTCTTCCTTATATCTAACCTGAACTTCCCATGTTTAAGTTTGAATCCATTACCCCTTGTCCTGTCACTACAGTCCCTAAGGAAGGGTCCCTCCTCAGCACCCTTGTAGGCTCCCTTCAGATATTGGAAGGCTGCTATGAGGTCTCCACAAAGCCTTCTCTTCCCCAGGCTCATCAGCCCCAACTTTCTCAGCCTATCGTCATATGGGAGGTGCTCCATTCCCCTGATCGTCCTCGTGGCCCTGCTCTGGACTTGTTCCAACAGATCCAAGTCCTTTTTATGTTGAGGACACCAGAACTGCACACAATACTCCAAGTGAGGTCTCACAAGAGCAGAGTAGAACGGCAGGATCACCTCCTTCAACCTGATATAACCAGATTCCAGACTTCCTAAAGTATTTTCAACTTTGCCAAAAGGCTCCCTTGAAAAACCTGAGCCAGCTCCAGGAAAAGCAGTTTTTAAACTACCTACCTACTTATCCAACACAAAGCTATCTAAGTTACGGCACAAGTATTTTAACTAGTATGTCTCATCTTACTTAGTTGATGAGCTATCCATACTTTTTTAAAGTGCTTAGCCTCAGAATATGCTTTTATGCAGCTTCTGCACTGAAGAAATTATCTGTTTCCTGGTGTATTTTCTGTCAAAAAGGAGGTAAAAACTGAATACGTAGCAAGTAATGAACACGGTTTTAAGTTTCTTTAATGGTCAAGCCTTGTACGAAGAGAGAGTTTGCTAGCAGCAAACATCAGTTCCCCTGTTCCTGAATTACTCAAATATAACCGTAAGGGCCAGGAAGCAGCCCCAGACACCAGTTAGCAAACTTCGTTAGAGCAGGGAAATTGTAGTAGCAGCGACTCATCTCTGCCTCCTACCTTCATGTCTTTGTATAACATCGTTAGTACATTTGCAGGAGGAGCCCGACCTCTTTGCAAGGCAACAAGGACTGGCCATAGCAGTGCAGAGCTGAGTTGAACTGGCTGAGGACCACTCTCTTCCAATCCATCACACTGCCCTGCATATAGGCTTTATTATTTTGAATTGTGATTTTTAAGTATTATTATTGCTAAGATGCTTCTTTCAAAACTAGAAAAGCCTCTTGTGTAGCACTGAGGAGCCCCAGAAGGAAACCCTTTGCTTGCCACTCAGTGCCAGAGGCTTCCAGCCCAAAGGAATGCTTCACAACCTCTTCTCCCATGGCTTTTTTGTAGTCCAGGCAAGACAAGAGATTAATAATAATAATAATAGATACACTTTAAGTGAACTTGATTAAAAGTAAATAACCTGAAGCAGGGAAGTCTATGCTTATTAGCATACTTTATGACACAAAAAGCTGAGACCAAATCTCAGCAGTCAATCAGTGCAGGAGTTGCCATGTTCTGCTGCACTTAGGAGCTCTTACCCAGCTATGATCTGTCCCTCAAAACTCCAACAGAAAGAGATTTAAAGGGTCAAGAAAAACAAGTGTAGATGCCATTAAAGCAAAGTTAAAAAGTATGAGAGTTCCCAAGAAGTCCTGGAAGTGCTGCCTCACAGCCAGAATGACTGCACAGCAAGTAACAAAGGAACAGATTTCTTGCATCTTAGCCTTTGTGTAAGGCAGCAAAGTCAGGAACTAGAATGACCATGACACAGGCAAATCTGAAGTCTTATTGAACTATCCTTGTAGCTTTCATATATGCACTTCTTAAAGCTTAGTTCTGTTCTCCTTGTTGAAATAGCCCAAAACTTACACAGCATTGTAAAACAGCAGTGTTTTGGCTGCAAAAATCCAACATAATAGCAACATGAGGAAAAAAAAGTAGCAGCTGACAGCCAAAATGTGAAAGGCAGCTTGACATTAAGTGGAAATTCTTTCCTATGAGAGTGCTGAGGCATTGGCACTGGTTGCCCAGAGAAGCTGGATAAAGAACTGGCTGGATGGCTGCACGCAAAGAGTTGTGGTCAATGGCTCAGTGTCTGGTGGGAAGCCAGTGACAAGTGGTGTCCCTCAGGGATCAGTGTTAGGACCGGTCTTGTTCAGCATCTTTGTCACTGACATGACAGTGGGATTGAGTGCGCCCTCGGCAAGTTTGCTGATGACACCAAGCTGTGTGGTTCGGTGGATACGCTGGAGGGAAGGAATGCCATCCAGAGGGACCTTGCCATGCTTGTGAGGTGGGCTGATGCCAACCTCATGAAGTTTAACCATGCCAAGTGCAAGGACCTACACCTGGGTGGGAGCAATCCCAAGCACAGCTACAGATTGGGCAGAGAAGAGATTCAGAGCAGCCCTACGGAGAAGGACTTGGGAGTCTTGGTCGATGAGAAAATGAACACAAGTCGGCTTCAGTGTGCACTTGCAGCCCAGAAAGCCAACTGTATCCTGGGCTGCATCAAAAGGAGCATGACCAGCAGGTTGAAGGAGGTGATCCTGCCCCTCTACTCTGCTCTCGTGAGACCTCACTTGGAGTATTGTGTGCAGTTCTGGTGTCCTCAACATCAAAAGGACTTGGATCTGTTGGAACAAGTCCAGAGGAGGGCCACGAGGATGATCAGGGGAATGGAGCATCTCCCATATGAAGACAGGCTGAGAAAGTTGGGGCTGATGAGCCTGGGGAAGAGAAGGCTTTGTGGAGATCTCATAGCAGCCTTCCAATATCTGAAGGGAGCCTATAGGGATGCTGGGGAGGGACTCTTCCTTAGGGACTGTAGTGACAGGACAAGGGGTAACAGGTTCAAACTTAAACAGGAGAGGTTTAGATTGGATCTAAGGAAGAAATTCTTTCTTGTTAGGGTGGTGAGGCACTGGAATGGGTTGCCCAGGGAGGTTGTGAGTGCTCCATCCCTGGCAGCGTTCAAGGCCAGGTTGGATGAAGCCTTGGGTGACCTGGTTTAGTGTGAGGTGTCCCTGCTTATGGCAGGGGGGTTGGAACTGGATGATCTTAAGGTCCTTTCCAACCCTAACTGTTCTATGATTCTAAGCTGTGGCTGTCCCATCCCTGGCAGTGTTCAAGGCCAGGCTGGAAGGGCTTTGAGCAACTTGGCCTACTGGAAAGTGTTTGGAGCCAAATGATCTTAAATGTCTCTCCCAAACCAAAGCATTCTGTGATTCTATGAAATGCAAATGATTCATTTCTTCTGCAGCAGCTTTTACTCATGGGGCCAGTTTGAAGGTGGTTCACACAATGGAGGTACACCCCAGAGAAGGCAAACCCAGTGTACTTTAATGATTAGTACACACAACATGCTCACCTATCAATTAATTTATATCAGTTGCAAGCTGAGTCAAGCCACGAATCTCGCTGCTACCTTTCATGCTCTTCGGTAGTTTGTCCACAAGAGGGAGATAGAAAACCAGAAACAGTCATAAAATGATTCTATGTAGTCTTTTACTAACCTATAGAAAAGTCTTTTACGGTGTTACAGGCGTACACTAGCAGGCTAGCACAGTCCCAGGCTCAAGACAAAAACCAAAAACCTATTTAGTATCTGCTGTGTGACTTCTTACTTGGAAGATATTTCTTGAGGTCCAGGTAGTGCCAGTACACAGGATGTGTCATGCTCACCTCCAAAATTGAGAGGCACAGGGCTAGACACAGCCCCAGCAGTGGCACACACCTCAAACATCAGGAAGGTCTCCATTCTTCACAAAGGTATTCTGCATCTGCCTGAAGCCCTGCTGCCAAGTCACACCAGACACTGACATAAGTGGAGGTCCCAGGAATATGTGATTTTAGGCTGGGGAATCTTCATTTAGAGCTAGCTAACCTCCAGCTTTGTTATGCTGGGATCAGCTTTTCAGCCAACAGTACCATTTCCACAATAATTGCCTTAATTTTTCCAACCCTAAAGGATTGCTAAGTGCCAGCAGCAGCACCCTCAGCCTCACAGAAATTCACCACAAAAAAAAGCACAAAGTATTCCCACAAGCATTTCAGGGTGATACAGCCTGCAAAAGGAGGTCCCTGCTCAAGGTCTGTTCTCCAGATCCCAGTTTCAATCCAGATTGCTCCCTTGTAACAATGCACCAGAAAGCAACATGGATGTTACTGCAGACAGAATGAGGTGAGCCTGACACCACGCACCTTTATGCTTAGGGGGACCAGCATACATCAGCAGACCATAAGCCATCCCAGAGGGACAGAGCAAGAGCTAAAACAGAGAATAAAGTGTCTGGAAGTGTTTGAATTTCTAGGGACTGTAGTGACAGGACAAGGGGTAACAGGTTCAAACTTAAAAAGGAGAGATTTAGATTGGCTATAAGGAAGAAATTCTTTCTTGTTAGGGTGGCAAGATGCTGAAATGGGTTGCCCAGGGAGGTTGTGAGTGCTTCATCCCTAGCAGTGTTCAAGGCCAGGTTGGATGAAGCCTTGGGTGGCACAGTTTAGTGTGAGGTATCCCTGCCCATAGCAGGGGGGTTGGAAGTAGATGATCTTAAGGTCCTTTCCAACCTTAACTATTCTATGATTCTATGATAAAAAAGCTCTCAGTTTTTTGTCATCCCCCCCTTTTTTTTTCTGCACTAATTTAGGAAATTTCAGGTTCAAGGGAAATGCACATTTCAGCGATAAATTTCAATGCTTACAGTAACTGGGACCACCACATGAATCAGATGAACTAAAGCTGATGAGGAGTAACAACCTTTGATATCAAGTCTGTCAAAGTGAATCAGACTGTACTGGCAGTCTAAGCACTGATCTTTTGTATGTCATCAACCAAGCTTCATTAGTACAGATTTATACAAGGAATAAGAGAAAGGTGCACCCCACAACTTCACTATCTGCTAAAACCAACTTCTGAAGCTTTCAGTGAACTGCAGATGAAGTTTCCCTTAATTACTTAACAACAGAAATTCAACAATGAAGAAAGGCATTCCTTACACTGACAAATTAACAGGCTGAGGGAATGCTGTTATCTGTTCACTAAGCCAAAATGCTGGTTAGTTTTGTTTGCTGTCACCGGTCAGTTTAAAACACAAATTCAGTCTTCTGACAGGCAATTTTTCAAGGACTGTTTAATTGCCACTATTTTTTGGCAGTCAGTGTATTTGTAGAATTCCCTGGCATTCCCCAACAATGCCTCTCTAGTTCTCAGAAGCAAGTCGTTTCAAGATGAGCACCATTCCTCACCTACATAGAAAAATGTGCTTGGAAGTAAAAATCCAACCACAAACAGAGGAGAGACTGCTCTATGTTCAGCTGCCAAGGTCCATCTCTTTTCACTTATCCTGGAATGGAAGGTGTGATTAACATTATATAAAGGTTAGCATCCAGTTGCTGGGTATTTCTAGTGCACTGAAAAATAACCCCAACTTAGGGTAGTCACCATTCTCCTTAATTTTATGTCAACATCTGCACCATGAAAGCCCCCGTAACACTCTTGTCAATGTTCTTTATGGACTGTAGAAAACATCACTACACTCACTACAAATAATCCACTTGGAGATACAAGAAAACAGCTTTAAATAAAAGATAACAAATAATTTCAGGACTCATTTTCTCAAGTTCCCTGACTGAACACTCCCCTTCCATCTGTATGTATTGCACTAACCCTGGTTTTCCACCTTTGTCTGCTCCAGAACTCCAGTCCTGCAAGCATCCTTGCAGCAGCAACACCAGCAAAATAGTGGTGACTTTTCCTGGCTGCCAAGGACGTAAGAAAAGTGTGCATCCAGTCCATGACTATTTTGCAGTGGTTTTTTTGGTTGGGTTTCTTGAGAGCTTGCATGCGTCCGAACCAAAGGAGCCAAAAGAAGCCAGAAGTTTCCACTCATCCTTATGGTAAGACTACATTTCATTCTATAGAGACAAAATAAGTACAGGAAACGCAAAATCCCACTGCTTGAGTGGGTGGAAATTTCTGTCTTTTCCCTCCCACCCACCACAGTCAACATATATCTGGGCAAACAAATGGCAGATAACGGAAACTCATATGAGCCCTCCATATATTAGTAAGAAAGAGCAACCAGAACACATAGCTACCCTGGGTTGCAAGTATTACAACTGCATCGCACACAGCCCATACACCTTTGGGCATAAATTCAGGCAGAAAACACAGCAGGGGACACCGCTTCTACTGTATTGAAACAAGTTTCATGTGGGAAGTTCTCAGAATTATTGAAGTTTCACAATTACTATTACTAATGTTGCATTAAGGTGAAGGATGGCAAAACATACAAAGAATTAAGTGCCCACATTCAGTTCAGTGCCCAGAATCCAACTCAACAAACCAAATCTTTGTGCAAAACAGTGCCAGCAACAACACAGAATAACTTGAATCCAAAATAACACAAAATTCATCAAGTCGAGACACACTACGAGCCAGCTTCAACTTCTCTTGGATAAACCTGTTCTGGGAGGCATCAGAATTTTCTGACACCAAGACAAGTATGTCTTCTAAACAGCAAGCAGAGCCTATAGGTCCCAACTACCAGCCAACTCCCTTTCACTAGGGTTCCTTACTCCCCAGTACTGCCAGGTCAAGCTGCAGCCAGTCTCACCACTGCCTCCTTGTTACCACAAAAGGCAGAGGAATAAAAACTTTCTCCACCTCAGAAGCAAGACACTCCTGCAGCAACACTCATGGAGGCTTATACCTTTCCAGCCCACAAGTTTCTCAGCAGAAACAGTCATTAGTTTAGGTACACAGCAAGCATCAATACCACACTGCAGCAAATTGACACTCTAGAGGCTAAGCCACAGGGCAACCTCCGGGACCAAGCTGAGGCTCTCCTAGCCATCCCACCACAAGAGTGCATCCAAGGAGTGCATGTCAAGGAAGATATAATGAAAAAGATCTCACCAGCCCACAGCAGTTCATTACTCAACCACCATCAGTCCCACAAGATAGCATCAGCCCAGGAGTCCCCCTGACACCTACCTGAAAACTCCAAACTAGCTGTTCCAGAGATAAAAGCCAAACACACCAGTATCCCACACATCCCAAATATATCAGCAGTTCCCTCTCCCCCACTGGTGAATTACCCTCCCACTATCAGCTGGCTCCTCCTACTCCAAAATCCCAGCTATGCTGACCCAAACTAGCTTCACCTGCTTGTTCTGCTGCCTTCCCACCAGGCAGGCCAGCACTGAGGGACTCAATTTCTGCATCTTTCATTATGACCATGAGTTGCCCAGCTTGCACACTGGTCCCTGCATAAATAGTAAGGGATTCTAGATTACAAATATGAACAAATGGGCAGATCTTGCTCATGAGTTGCTGAATGTCCTGGTTTCCTTTCTGAGTGTCCTGAGTGCTCCAGGCTGTTCCCTGTTTGGCAAGTGGGTTTTTTTCCAGCGTAAACCACATAACTCTCCCCATACTGACCTACATAACTTGGGCCTTGAATAACACTCCAAGGAGAAGTTGTTTAGCAATACTCAGAGAGCACAAGTGCTGCAAACCTGACACGCTTCATCTTGCTTTAGCCTCCACCAGAGAAGCCCACAGCCCTGAGCATGGAGAGAAGCGGGGTTGCTGTGCCAGGATTTCTTTTCACAAACATGCATTAGCTTGCTTCTGTTCTCACTGAGGAGGAGCTATAATGCAGAGGCAAAGGCAGAAAAGCTAGTGGGATGTAAGCCTTGCGAATGGTCACCCCTAAAATGCAAGGCTCAAGCAGATGAGTGTACTTGAGCTTGGGGAATAAATGCATTGTTTACATTCCAGAATTTGGGGACTTCAAATCCCAAGCCAGCAGCAAACATTTTCTTCTCAGCTGAGGCCTGGTGTTGCACATTTTCCAAACCGCAGATGTCTGAGGTGTGTTTGATGAGGTGGGGGAATAAAGCTGCCTGAGCAAGGACAAGACTTGCAGAGATGCATTCACATGTGACAGATTTTGGGAGGTTCATCTTCCAGAACAAATGGCTTCCCTACACAGTTTAAAAGAAAGGATAATGAAGGATAGGGATGGAAGTGAAAGCTATATGGACTGTTGGTCTGCTGTTATCTGGCTTCAGTTGGAGCATTATGATGTTGCAGCTCCTCTCTGACCCTCTGAACCTTATGTGCCACCGACAGAGCCAAGGACAGTCTGCAGAACTTTATAGGGACCCTTACACAAATGCATCTCTCTCACAGCATCATTTCTCCCTGCTAAATCTGGCCTTCACAAGTGATTGCGAGCAGGGTAGATGCTGTCCCCTTCTGCACAGGGCTGAGACCATCCTTTAAAATCACAAATGGAGAAGAACAAGTCTATAGGCATGCTAAGGGCATAGCTGTTGGAAGGGTCAGATTAGAGAAAGGCTGCTAGCAGAGGATTTGGACAAGTCTCCATTTAGCACTTTTGTTAATGATTTAGTCCAGAACTTAAAAGATCATTGACAAAATCTGCTGGACATGTGAGGCTGAGAGATGTCATTAATGCAAAGCAAAATAGAGGTATCTCACAGGACAAACTGGACAACTGGGGAGCAATGGAAATAGAATAAAGCTGACTGAGACAAGGGCAAAATCACAGTCCAGACACTGGTTGTAAATCCTGCTGCCAAAAGATGGGACCTCATCAACAAAAAGTAGTGAAAAAAAGACTTGGATCACCATGACCAGTCCATAACTGATGTAACTCTAGATAATGAAAATGTGATTTTCAAAGTTATCAAAATGGCTAGTTTCAGCACAGATAGGGAAGCAGCATGCCATTGCATAGGCTTTTCTATAAGCCTCTGTATTCTATCACATACATTCATGCTCCCGCTTTCATTGAGGCATGCAGGCACAGAGGGCCAGCAGGAGAGAGAAGACTGAGTTTTAATAATCTATCAAAAGAGAGACAGAGAAATCACCACCTAACAATACGTATCAACTTAAACACTACAAAAGGAGAACTACTATTTAAGCTGGGAATGGTTTTTAGCTCAAGAACAGGTAGTCATAAGAGGACTACAGTTAAATTTCAGCTGGCAATTAAAAGATAGCTAGGTGCTGAGAAGCAAGGGGACTGCAACAATCTCCCAATGAAATAAACAGCTCTACTAGCCACAGGCACACAAAAACCTCTGCAAAATCTCACCAGCTGTTTTTGAGACAAACCCTGGTGTGCTCTTAAAAGGTCTCTGTGAAGGGATTGTCTATAATTTAGGAACTGGGCTCAGGGGGCCCCTTCCAACTCTATGTGGTACAAGTCTGGTAATTGCAAATCATGGAAGAATTATTGGCATTGATGGACTGACTGAGGCAGTTAATTAGTTTACTAGCATCAAGAAACAGTAGCCTACTTTTGTAGTGCAGGAAGACAGGGAGAGGAAAAGGCAAGAAAAAAACATGCAGCTGCTTGCCCAGCAAGTTCTAACTGGTCGTATAACCTTGGCCTTTAAAGCCCACAGTGCCCAGATCCTTGATATCACAGTGGTATGTGCAGTAGAAGAACAAGGGTTTGGGTCTACTAACATCTTCTCAAGGAATTTTTATGTTGTCAGATTTGAAGGCATATGTAAGGTGTTATTAGGCACTATGAGAAATACTAGAACTGTATCATGTACCACTCAGACTGGTTTCCCTGTTTTCTTTGTATCAGTTTCCAAAGGCACAGAAATCCAGGAACAGCTAAAGACAGAGGAAATTCTTTTCTCCACAGATTTAAGCCTCTGGATTTAAATCACACGCAGACACTGGAACGGGTCTGCATGAGATTTAAAAAACATGTGTGTTCCTGCTGATTGTCTTCCTTACATCTGCCTAAGAATATGTGTTTTTATAATTTTTTACTGGTTTAGTTATTTTTAATTTTTATTTACTTTAAAAAATTAAATTTTCAAATTTAATTACATTTACTGCTGGAAATGTAATGCAGTAGCTTAGTGTGTATTATCTACTTAACTCACAACTCTCATTGACATCTGTGGGGAAGGGTCCAGCTGGAGACAAGTGTGGCATTACCTCGTCTCATTTTTTGCTCCTGCATGGGGCTGAGTATTCACATGGCTCTTGCAGACAAAGCAGGACAATAAGGCTGAGGGGTCTACAGAGATCTCTGCAGATGGCAACTATTTGTTACACCCCCATCCCCATTCCCCCCCCCGCCCCCCCCGTCTCATAAACAACATAGGTTTCTAAAAGTGCGAAGCATTTGCTGATAGCTTAGTCCTTCTCCCAACCTCAGAGCTGTTTGTAGTGTTTGGGGGGTGCATGATGCATGGTCATAGCAGTGGGGAACAGCTGTGGCTGAGCTTGCCAATGGGCTCGGTGAAGTGAGCTGTCTCACCAGCCTTCCTCAGCATGTGGAAACATCGGGTACGTTTCTGCCTCCAACTAACCTCTGCCATCAGCCCCCGGGGTGGCAGCAGCGGGCGGAAGTGGTGGGAGCACAGCACAGTGATGCTGTGTGAGCCCACGGGTGAGAAAAGCCTCTCCAGATGAGTCACACAAAGTCCATGTGGGTTTCACGCTGGCTTGGGTTATTTGTAATGATCAGGGTCTGACTGCCCAGCTCCTCAAGCAGCTACAATCCTGATACAGCATTTGTGAGTCTGAGGTGCCTTTGATGGCTGCTTGGCCACACAAACCAAGTAAGAAAAAGCATAGCTCAGGAAGAAGATGGTGGCAGAGCAGGTGTGAAAATACACATGCTGAACTGCTCAGTCTCCTTTAAAGCAATATGCAGCTTGCATTCAGTGGTATGAAAGGTTTTGGTTTCTTTCTGCATGCTTATACTTCTGGCTCAGAAATCCTTTCAAGGTGATTCTTTTAATGGTTATCTGCTTTTGGCTCAAGTATACAAGTATTGACCAGCAGATAAGTTACCCATGTGACATGGCCAGGGTTGCTCACTAGGCAGAGGTGAGTTCAGTTCTCTCGCACTAAGAGCTGAACTCTTTCAGAACCCAGGTTAGCATCACATGCTGTTCCAGGCATTGGAAAGCTCCTGTCAGCATTGAGTGCACATTAAAACAGTGTCACAGAGGCCTCCAAGGCCATATATAAGGCTATGGCAGGAAACAGGGACCAAGATCCTCCACTTCACAGTCAGAAGGCTCCAGCTGCCCTCAGGTTAGTTCAGCAAGCCCCAGCTAAATCTTGTAATTTAATAAATAGCCCCAACCATTTCTATCCACATGGACATGACAATCGTTTGTTCAGTACAAGCTCTGTAAGAACCTGAGAAACTGCTGACGTCTGTGTTGGGCATCAGTTGTGGGCTGTCCTCCATGAAAGCCTCTTTGGAGCAAACAGTCCCTCATGGGCTGCCTGCTAGGGCCCATGCAGAGGAACATAAATTATAGAATGGTTAAGATTGGAAAAGGGGAAAATATAAGAGGCGGAGAAGCAGATGAGGAAAATGTAGCAGCTGAAGAGATCTCCAAGCTCTTCATGATAAGCAATCATTAATTTGGTTATGGAAGGACTCTCTCACCCTTCGCCTACAGCCGGAAGACGTTGTGCAGCAGGAACTATTTGTGAAACCTCTCCAGGGAAGGTCAACATACCACCTGATGTGCTTTTGTTTCACCTTTCCCACCACCCCCACCAACTGAAAACTGAGCACTGAGTTCATTTCAGAACCTTTACTCTTTTTTTTCTTCTTTTAATTTAAATTATACTTCCGAAATACAAATAAAAACCCCAAACAACTCACAATGAAACATGTCACTAATTTCTACAAAACAGTCTGCGTAATAATGCGCTTACATCATTTACACATTTAGCTTCACAATAAAATAGGAGCGCTTAGATCAGTATTTACATATTGACAGAGAATGTGGTGGTGCAGCCATCTGCCTCCTGTGCTGTCCCCTGCAGGAATGCCTCCAGGAGACCCCAGCCTGCAGGGAGAAGCCCCTGCCAGAGTCTTTCTAGGTGCAGGGTCCTGCCCATAGGTTGCCAAAGACATCAAAATGGTGGCAAATACTTGCTTTTTCATCTTAAATCTGCCACTGTATCACATGAGCACATGTCAATGAGCCATTCAAGGAATTCCCTGATAAGAGAATTTTGCTTTCCTATATTAGGCACTTCATTAGAAAAATTATTTATTATGGCTTATGCAAAACGATTCACTTTCCTTGGGATATGTACTTGCTAGAATCAGTGGGACAAAGAGACATGTCCAAAGGCACACTTTGAGCCAATGTTTCGGGTTAGCCTGCATTAGAAATGTAGGTCATATTACTGAGTGAGTCCTGAAAGAAGTATTTTATCAAGATGTGATTTTTCCAGCAAGTCAAGAAGTCAGTGTATTTTAAAGCTTAGTATATCTGCATTTTCCCCTCAGATTATTAGTAACTAGAGATTTCCCTCTTACAATAAGTTAACTACTTACATCTGTGCTGTTCAGTGTGCCATTGGGTGACATATCCCACACATGATTGTCTTAAAGGAGTACAGCACAGGTTGAGGGTTTATTTACATATCTTACCATGTAGAAATTAAAGCTGTAACTTACCAAATAATAAATACAGATTAACAGGGTACAACATTGAAATAAAATAAATTAGAATGATTCTCCAGGTGTTGAATTCCCTTCCTTAAGGCCTGAGCCAGAGACCATACAAAGAGTAATGTTTTTTCAGTGGCTCAAAAAGGTTTAGGATAAGGCTCCTAATTAGATACTGGCTGTTTGAAATTAAATGTTTAGCTAAAACCATATATGTGAGGTCTGTGCGATCAAACAGCACAGCTGATCTATAAAAGTAGTCTTTTGTATAAAACAATTTTGGCCAAACATTAATACTGCATATATTAGTAAGAATATAGTTCTTGCAGATTGTCTCGACATTAATTCAGCAGCAAAGAAATAAGCATACAGTTAAAAACACCACATATTTGTAAAGCAAATACGTGTTAGTGCACATGATTTTCCAAAAACTTCACTCATCAGCTACATCTGTGCATATTTCAGAATGCTTCTAACTAGAGGGTTAATGAAAGTCTTCTCATGACTATAGCTAAGTTTGCCATTAAAGAATTTAACTGGAAAACGGTTAGGAGTAACTTACTCAAGAACAACACCAAAGTTCAGGTCCAGATGTTATCAGAACACTGAGAAATCTGGAATCTAAGTTAAAGTCTTAAAACTTAGGTCTATCAAAGTTAAAATTAAAAACAAACAAAACCAACCAACCAAACAAAAAAAAAAAAAAAAAAAAAAAANGAACAACACCAAAGTTCAGGTCCAGATGTTATCAGAACACTGAGAAATCTGGAATCTAAGTTAAAGTCTTAAAACTTAGGTCTATCAAAGTTAAAATTAAAAACAAACAAAACCAACCAACCAACAAAAAAAAAAAAAAAGAAATAAAAGGATTAAAAGCAGTGAATCTGCTCTCAGAATTGCACGCTCACCAGGTTTGTAAACTCTACATGAAGTCAATGAGGCACTGTTCACTATAAGAGGTATAATGTAGATGCTCTATGCAAAGCAGTGCAGATGCTTTGTAATTTACTCTTCATGGCTCCTGTTTCTCTTCCTTGAGGATTAAACATTTAAAGTAACTCAGTAGCTAAAAAGTCTGTGTTATGGGAAAACTCCTGGGTTTACATGGAAGGGGGAGTGACAGGTGTCCACGTGGATGCCAGCCTGGCATGTGCTGAGGCATCATATTGGCTATCAGGCAGGTCGGATGGTGCCCCACCGTCATACAGCGGGGAGGCAGAGGAGGCAGCAGTGACCGGGTGCGGAAGGGCAGTGTAGTGTGCTGGAGAGCCACGTAGGAACTGGGAGCTCAGGCCATTGGACATCCCACTTGACTGAGACACCGGTGTGATGGTGCTGTTACTCACAGACCACAGGTTGGGATACTGGCTGCAAGAAGGAAAGTGGTAAATAAAACAAGTTGTTAGTGACCTTGGTGCCTGCTGGAAGACAGGCAGGTTTGAATTCATTGCCGTGAGTCTGTCAGAGCCCTTGGGTGCCTCTATAGTCAGAGAGGGATTGATGCCTCCAGACAGCAACTCAGCCCTCCTTGTTGATCATCTCACGTTAAAAGGGCAAGAGTCAGGCTGACGGCTGCAGATTGCACGGGTACCACAGAAAAGGGCAGCTTGAAAAAAAATCCTTGCCAGGACACTACACCCTCTACTCCACCCTTTAAGTATGCATTTACATTCACACATACATATAAACACATATAAATTAAAAGAAACAAGGTGATTCAAAAGAAACTATGACAAAAAGCTCTGTCCTGCCATGTAATACTACATACCA
Organism: Agapornis roseicollis; assembly: GCA_002631895.1. Lineage (NCBI taxonomy): Eukaryota > Metazoa > Chordata > Aves > Psittaciformes > Psittacidae > Agapornis > Agapornis roseicollis. Next base: position 56,946 of record NDXB01022449.1, read on the forward strand.
CTTTCTACCTATTGATCCCAAACAGTTTAACAAGAAGGATATATATTATTTTTACTTTATAGACAGGGGTTTAGCACAAGGGGTGGCAGAAATGCCACCCTTCCCTGGGGTCCCACAGTTCAAGAGCTACTGTTTTTATCTACTAGAAAACTTAGTCAGTAACTGAAACCCAGTGGACTTTGCAACTTTCCCAATGTGTATTCTGGGGGTCAGACATAGAAAGAAGTGCTAGAAGGACCTGCTTACTTGATTAACATATATCTAGGAGTAAAACTTATGATCAGTAATACAGTTATCTTACACCAGGTATAAGTAGTATATACTCTGATTCACAGCTAAATGCCACATGCATGGTTAAATAAAGATGCTTTCCACACACGGTCTGACTTAATGAGAAAGATGCCCAAACCTCAGCCCTCTGTGATTAATACCAAAGATTTTACCACCTTATCTGCATCTCTTTGCATTTTCTAATTTAGTTCTGACAGACTGACTGCAAGCTAAAGCTCTGCTAAAGGATACAAAAGTTTAAGACAATTACAAAGAGGAGAAAATGTCACAAAATGGCAAAGGCTTTCACCATATGAACAATCCCATACTATGCTTGTTTGTGTGGCAATTTTTACGTAAAGATCTACTGCCCCAACAGTCTACTCCTTCTCCACACTACAATTCACTGTCCGTTCATTTGTAACACAACAAGAGCTTGTGCAGATGGCTGGGAAAGCAGTGACTGCCTAAATTGAAACAGATCAAAATTAAACTTTAACACCATTTTGTTTGAAAGAGATGTAACCTAAAAGAGCATCCTCAAATCCAGCAGATATTTGTCTAAGAGATTCATAATCCTTAATCTACCAAATATTGCTGCCACAAGTGTCTACATTTCCAAAACTAAAACACAAAAAAAAAGAATTATCTGTTTCTTCAATCTGTTTTCCTTGTGAATGGTCTTTTTTAGTGCCACCCAGGTAGCTAATGATACACACACACACACATATGGCCATAAGGATTTCTAGCTTGCTGGTGACTCTTACCTTTTTCAGCCTTCTCTTACTACAAAGTGCCAATACACCAATCTGAGGGCTGGACTCCTACCTGGAGCTGGTGGCTGTGCCAGTGCTGTGACTCATGGGCAGCATTGTCGTGTGTGTGGGAACTCCTAGAGAAGACCAGTTGTCATGGGACTGCAGCATGGAAAGGCAGGCAGAGGAGTTATCGGCATAGGATGCTGAGAAAAATAAGCAAGCATTTAAACACACTAGAATCAGAACAAATAATGGCCTTGTATTCAAATGCAATGTATAGCTTTAAATCACACTCCCCCATTGCTGCCTTGTAAAATAAAACCCAAAGTTACACAGACACATACACTGAGAGAAAAATTATGTCAGTTACCAGTTGTGTCAAGCTTACACACTCACTGGCATTGCCCCTGCTGATGTGTTATTTTGCTCGACTTGCAAAGTCTTACTTGTACGAAGGATCTATGGCCAAAAAGTTGTCTTCAAACCACCTGCTAATTCAGCATATGCTTCCTTCTTTGGTCAGTGGGAAGAGGCAGGCTCCCTACTTGCACTGTCCCAGTCACTCTTCCAGGGCACCTTCTTTATCTCCATCATCTACACTGGCAGTAACAGCCTGGCAGCCCTGGATAACAAGCATATCCCTGGATCACATGTCCCAGTTTTGAGCTGAGTGTACCATCACAAGCTCTGAAGTTTGCCTTAGGCACCATCAGGAGTGATCAAACTGTGGTTTATACTACTCAGCTTGTGATCAAACCTAGCTGGCCAATGTGACAGAGGTGCTAGGAAGCTATAAAGGGAATCTTATAAAAGTGAGAAAGAAGTTGCTGTGAAAGCTGGCCTAAGGAAGGAGAAAGATGTTCCTTGCTGAGGATCAGTGAACAAGAAGGAATACCAGAAATGTTTTGTTCTTTTATTCTGTTTCAAGTCCCAGAACTCACATACAACTCCCAAGGTGCAAGAAAATTCCACAGAAAGCTAGTTTTTCACTTTAAAGTTAACTACAAAGCTGCCTAGATGACTGGTCAGCCTGCATCTGGAGCCCTGCATGTTACTTCACAGCTCAAAATATTAACTATTTCTATTAAATGGGCCCCTCCAATACCCATACAAGCTGAAGGACAAAAATGGTTACAGATCTTTACCATAAGAAAGAAAGGAGGAAAAAAAACCAAACTCACTCTTAAAAATCTCCCCTCCCTTAAATATCTATGGCTAAGCCTTAAGCTACTTGGCTGTACCTGAGCACAACTTTTAAATAGCTCTGCAGTTTACTCAGCTCCCTATTGTTTCTGCATATGCATTTTTGACACATTCACTGAGTGCAGCCTTAATGCACTGATGTTAACTACAACAATCAGCAAGTAAAACTGACAGAATCAGGCCCTCATTTACTAAGTTTTAATAGCAAATTATACCGACCGAACCAGACATACACTTCATTGTTGTATCACCTTTAATAATGATTAAAATACTCCCTTTCAAACTTAAAAAATAGGCAAAATAAGTTTAAGCTCACTGCTTCTAATAATTCAAAAGCATAAGATAAAGCCAGCACAAATCACTAATTAGCAGGAGGCAGTTCTATACACCCCCAGTTTCTCCACCATAAAGAGACTGGGGATGTGTACCCATCGTCCCTATTTCTTTGCAATGCTGTCCCCAAGCCTGCTGCATGAACTGAGCCAGATAGCAACCTCAATTTCTGTGGCATGGCTCAAGACACCCACTGCTCAAAGCTCACATCCGTCAGCTCATTTCCCATCTTTTTACAGAGCTGCAATGGCAGACTTACTTGGTGAGTTGTTTCTATGGGTGTAGGGGTTGGGGTAGGGGGCAGGACGGTGGTTCCTCAGCGATGAGTACCTTTCACAGCTGTGAGCAGGGGAGAGCGACAGGGGGGCTCCAAACTGAGAGTGAGGATTGGCAGGTGGGCACAGAGCCCCAGTCCCAGGAATAAGCCAACTACCTACTGTGGGGAAGCAAAAGGTTTGTAAGATGGGGATGTAATGCAGTCAGGCAGGGAAAGAATCACAGCAATGAGATAAAGAATTCATAGAATCATTGAATAGTTTGGGTTTGAAAGGGACCCCTAAAGGTCATCTAGGCCAAACTCCCTGTGAAGAGCTGGCACATCTTCAACTTTATCTGGCTGCCCAGAACCACATCCAGGCTGGCCCTGAGTATCTCCAGGATGGCACTTCTACCACCTTTCCGGGAAACATGTGCCGGTGTTTCACCACCCTCATTGTAAAGAACTTTCTCCTCACATCCAGCCTGAATCTCCCCTCTTCTAGGTTAAGACCATCACCTCTCATCCTGTTTGCAACAGGCCATGTTAAAAAGTCTCTCCCCATCTTTCTTACAGGCCCTTTTAAATCTCCCCAGAGTCTTCTTTTCTCCAGGCTGAACTACCCCAACTCTCTCACCATTTCCTCATAGGAGAAAATAATCGATCAGTGAGGAAACGTGCATTCAGGAAAAGTAACATGGCTAAAAACTGGATCTTTGCAAGTTTCTTACATTACATTATGGAGGAAAATTAGACAACATCTTAGAAAATGCCCCATGACAAACTAACATGTTTTTTTAAACTACTAGGTGATTAGAATCACAGCAAGGAAACACTGAAATGGTTAAACCCTCCTTTACATAGGTAGTGTGCGCTCAGCAACTGTTAGTGTAATATTCAGTTTTAAATTGCTCTGTGGGGTTCTCTATAGCTAAGCTCTGAGGTTTCTCAAGATGCTAAGAAGAACTCTTAAAACTGAAGTATTTTCACTGAAACAAAATAATTCCTATTGCAATTCATATTCCCCTGTTTATAGGCTGCACACATTTTTTTGCAATAAACTGTTAAAACAGAAATCATGAAAACACTAATGCTTCATATCCATCTGAAAACAAAGTATTTTAAGCAAATGCTCCTTATTTTCTTAAAGTACTTAAAACATAAGTACTATTTTAATGATTTTCTGCTGTACTTGGAAATAAACTTTTGTCTCCATATCCATATGAATATTCCTGTCCTTGTATACAGAGGCAGCTGTCTTTTTAGACATGTAGGTAACTGCAAGCTTCTATGAAAGGATTTTGAATGTAATACAGAAGTCCTAACACCACACAAACATAGATTGTGATGTTTATGCAATAATAAACAGCATGAGCCATAATCATAAGGATTTGGAATATTGTTCTCCCTACAAACTAACAAGCCAGACAGTAAAACACCTCCCAAAGTTTTGTTTAACAGATGAGATGGAAGAAATCAAAGTTATGCTCATGATGAAGAATGAAGGGAAACATACATTGCGAATACCCAGACTGCTGGTTGTCTCCCACTTCCTCCATCATGTCTTTGTGGTCACTTCTAGAAAAGAAATCACCTTGTGTTAGTTAGGAATATGCTTTTACAAATCTATGAAAAAAATCTGTGCTTTAGAATTAAGAGCTCTCACCTTTCCTTTGCATCAAGGAATGCCTTTGCAAACGGATTGTATTTAATTTTTAAAGCCGTTATCTAAAACAATAACAAACATCTTTATTTGCAAGTATCACCATTCATTATCATACAGATATTAGGATTTGAGTTAGGACTATCCACTGAAGTTAGTGAAATCCCAGATTTTTGAATAAGATGAGGCCCATAATACCAACCTATGAACATCAATTAAACCGCCTCTAAGGTCTGAACAATTAGCAGAGTTAATTAATCCCTCTGCCAAATTCTAAGAGACTTGAATTGCCTGTTTTTATTGATCCACTAAGGAAATAGCTGAAAAAGGTAATGAACTAAAGAGTTATAAAAACTAACTGGTAGTTGAGAGATTTGTTAAACATAGGCATTTTGGCTAAGAGAGAAAGGTCAGTTTTGAAAATGACACATCCAGTTATTTCACTGTGTAGCTGAAAGTGACAACTGGGTTTGCTACCATACCTGTTTGGCCCACAGAATCTCTTAAGGATTATTCTCCTGCAATGAATTTGCAGTACATATTGAGACAAACAGTGATCAGAACAGTACATATTGAGACAAATAGTGATCAGAACTTTGTGCTATGATACATTCATAGGGTTTTTACATATATTAACTTCAGTTCTTATATTTAGCTTCAAACAAAGCACAGAAAGAACAGAGAAAAATGCAAAATGAGCCATTTATTTTTTGCTCTGTAACACACTTTGCCACTTGAAACCCCCTTATACTTGCATCCTTTCTTCCCTGCTGTGCTTACCTCCTCATTCTGGTAGGCTGTCACGGCTATAAACTGAGTCTCTGGGAAGGAATGGCTGGTGATCATCCGCTGCGGGCCACCCACCCGCACTATGTGGATCCTGGGCTCATACTTGTGCAGAGAGTTCAACATGATCTGTGCACAAAGGGACAGAATGTGTAAAAGGTGACAGAGCGGCGGTAGATGCAGTAGGCACAGATAGCAATCAGGGCTTAAAGTGCCTAATGATCTGTCTTTCCAATGGAGGAGAAAGAGGCAACAGGTAGGAATAAATTCTAGGAACGAAGCTGTAAGAAAAGGAAGGGAACACTGCTGTCAGACATTCGAACTTTGTGCCTAGTTATCCTCATCCCTATTACTTGACAGGCAGCTTGCATAGACGCAGACACGCTGGTTGCAAATAGAAAGTTGCGCCTGCTGCTCCGTTGGCATTAGCAGCTATTCAACAAAAGGAAAGTCAAAACCCGAAGGCACCCATCCTCGGCGGAAAGAACGCATGTTTGGTAGCAGTGGTATAAAAACGAGCACTGAGGAGGCCGGGAGCAGGCGCTCGCCAGGGCCCTGCCGCCCATTAGGGTCTGGCCGCGCTGAGAAGGTCCTTACCTGCCCGCCGCCATTGAGCTTGTTGGTGAGTTTGACTTTACTGAAGGAAACGGGAGCCTTCATCCAGTGCGCGCCGAAGTTGGGTGAGTCGGGGTGGATGTACACACAGCTGGGAGCCTGAGGCTCCGGCTTCCCGCCCGGCACCCACTCCCCGTTCACATACTTCCAACGGTGCCCGTCGGCTGCCACGAAGTCCAGCAGGAAGGAATACATGGCGTTGGGGTCCAGCCCCGACACGCTCACCTTCAGCACCGGGAACATCCTCCTGCGGGGCGACACGGAGGTGCCAGGCACGGCGGGGGGGCAGCACCCCTTTTCTCCCGGCCCCGGCGCCGGGATGCACACACACCCGCACCCAAACCCTGCGGATGGCTCGTTCCCGCGGGTGCCCTACCTGCCGTTCTTGGTGACGATCATCTCGTTGGTGAGCTCCTTGAAGCGCAACCACAGGTCGTTGTCCTCCAGCGTGACTCGCAGCTCCCTCTCCGTGGGGTCGCCCTTCTCGCTACCCGCCTGCAGTTCGCTCTCCACGGCGCTCAGCAAGTGATCCACGCGGTACTGCGGCGCCTTACCCGCTCCCTCCGTCCCGGGGGAGCTCATCCCGGCCCGCGCCCGCCCGCCCGCCCGGCGGGGCAGGGGCCCTGGCTGAGCCCCGAGCAGCGGCGGGGCCGGGGCTGACTCCACTTGACCTCCGCGGCCCCAGCGAGCGGGAGCGGGGAAGGGGCCGCTGTTATACCCCGTCATAAACACCCCCCCGGTGACATCACCGTGCCGGCGGGGGGGCCTCGCTGATTGGCGAACGGCCGCTTTGATCCCTTCGGCCGGCCTTTGCGATTGGATGCCCGCGGCCATATCACAACGGTGCCCGGGGAAGCCTGTGATGTTAATTGCAGCCCGCGGGATTAAACGCGGCTATTTTATGTAAATCTGCCCCCAAATGTTTGCACCTCTATCAAAGCCGCCGGGGCCGGGGCTCCGGCAGCCGCGGAGGAAATGGCCCATCCCGGCAACAGCCCCATAACCTGCGTGCGGCACCTCCCGCAGCATCCACTGCAGGGACCACCGGCGCCCGCCACAGCCAGCCCCGGGGTCTGGCTTCAAGGAGCCACGCGGGCCGTGGGTTCAGATTTGGGGGAGAAAATGGGAAGAGTCCTTCCCCTTGCCCCCCAGACCTCTCACCCCTTCACGCTCTCCCTTGTCACAAGCCCCGGCGCTTCTGCTTAAACGAAGGTTGCAGTTAGCAACAAAAACCCCGGCTGGAAAACGCAACCAAAAAGCTATGCGGAGTGAGTGAACTGAGCCTGGCACAGCGAGGGCACATACACATGTACACACACGCCCCGCCACCGTGTCCCCAGCCTCCAGCCAGCACCGGAGTCTGTTCTATCTCCTACTGCAGGCAGTGCCTTGCTATCCGAGAGGGCTCGGCCACGGCGGCTGTGACTCCCCCGCCTCAGTGAAACCACTCTGCTAAAAGTCAGACTGGCAGCTGAAGGCTCTGACTCCTACAACAAGGAACCCCCCATGCCCGCGAGTTTCTGAGGCAGAAGTGAAGCCCCACACCCGCGGGTGGAACTTTGCAAGTTGTTTGGAGCGAAAACAGGCTGTGGGGTGCGGGAGAGGAGGGCTCGCTTGGAACCCCCCTCACCCGCCGTTGGTTTAATCGTTTGCATTCTCCGGGGCTGCGGCGGTCTGTGGTGTGAGGGAAACAGTTTATTACCTTGCCGTGAGAATCCCTGGACAGAGGGCGAGGGGGAGAGAGGTGACAATGAGCAGGAAATAGTTCAATGGGGTCTCTTTAAACAATAACAAGTTCTTTAAACGGGGCAAAGGAGATGGGGAAAGAAGAGGTGCGGTGTAAAAATAAGGGTTCCTTTCAAAATACTCATCTCCTTCAAGCACCGCGCATCGTCGCTGCCGAGATTTTTAAGATTTTAGGAGAAGGTGCCCGGGGCTCGCTAGAAGCCTGGCTGGGACCGAGGGGAGCTGGAGGTCGGGGCTGTCAGGGAAGGCGCGATGGAAAAGTCCCTGATGCAGGAGGCTGGCTACGGCTCAGTCCGGGCACCAGCTCCTTCTGCGGGCAGGCAACCCCCGCGTGCGCTCCTGCCTGTATCGGTGCCTGCATCCCTGCCTGCACCCCAGCCTTTCCACATCCTGCACACAGCGGAGCAGCAACCCGAACGTGTCTGCCCTTCATTCGACTTTAAATAAAACCAACGCTTCCGCTCCTGATTTCGGTTTCTTCTTGTTGTAGCAGTTAGGGGTCTATTTTCATTACACAGCACCGTCAGGCTCCTGTAGCATTAACTTACTTCGCAGAGCTTTTTCTTTTTTTTTTTTCCCTTCAACCTGTCACATTCCGCACACCGGCTCTGGTCAATCAGAAACAAGCGAGAAGTTATTACCCCTTCAGGTTAATTCTTGCGATAAAGTTCCCTAAAGCTCTTTCTCTGCCTGAGTACCTACCGCCTGCTTTTCGTCCTGTTTGGAAAGGGAAAGCAGCAGTTGCAAAGAAACTATGGGCGAAGCTTACTGAGTTGGTCCTTTGTTGCTGCTATAGAGGGTTTGAGACAGTGTTTTCGCTTGTCGAGTATTTACTTCACTCCAGGTGCTCCACTCCAACCAGGTTGTCTGTACCTCGGCAGGTCGACAGCATTGCCTCACTTCGGGTGAGTTCCCCCACGGCGACACTACAGACATCTTAGTCCCGAAAAAGCCTGGCAGCAGGAACAGGTAACCCCCCAAAAGGGCCAGCAGGGACAGTCACCCTCTCCCTGCAAGTGAAAGGGAAGAAGGGACCGTTCCCCCTTGCAGAAGTCGCGTCCCTTTTACTGTCCGCGGCGTGTGCGGGGTGACTGGTGGTGATGGGTCTCGTCTAAAGCAAACCTCAACCTCAGTTCTTCCTCAGGGCCACCTCATATGGCAGTGAACGTGTTTAAGAGCCGAAAGCTGCGAGACTGGCCGGAATTGGAAGTGACGGGGCCGTTTAGGTGGAAAATGAACGGTTCGAAAATGAATAAATAAAATAGAGATTGTCTGAATGTGTATTTAGGCGATTTGAGCTTTAAAAACACTCTTCCGGATGGATGCTTCGAGTAAGGGCTAATTCCATATATATGTGTATGTATATACATACATATGCACACAAAGAATAGGAATATCTATGATGTGCACAGAAGGAATAGGAAGTGACCTCAACCCGTTCTGCAGCAGATACTTACCTATGTGGTTTCTCATTTTGCACTGATTCTTTAGGCAAAGGGAGGAGCGTTGAAGTATAATTTTACACATTTCACGTTTTACTTAGTACTTAGGAACTGACCGCACCGCTCATCCCAGAAAGTGTATGCACTCAACTTCTATTGGTCTTTCGAAAAGGAAGTCTTTCCCGCTTTGCATTTTTTAATGACCATTAAAAAAGGAAAGAGAAGATAAAGTTTTCAGAAGTTATAAATAAGCTTTGGAACAGGGGAAACCAGCAACAACAACAACTAAAGTTTTCCTGGGCTTCGGTTCCTGCCGTCTTTATTTTATTCCCTTCTCTCTCCTTCTGATCTTAATTGCACCTTGGTTCTCAGGAGAGGAGTCCCCCCTCCCGCAGCCTTTTCACCGAGAGCTGCCGTGCATGACAGTTTACAGCCAAAAAACTTCCTCCTGCCGAACAGCTATAAAGTTTCCCGATTTATAGCAATACTTCCCTTCTTTCACGGGGCGAGTAGCACCCTCCAGCTGTTACTCCGGGTTCATAAGACCTGGACATCATTTTGCATCTTATTCCCGAGATAGCGCAATTCCCCAGGCACCTTCCGGGTGGGAACCAGCCCGCGGCCGCTCCTGGTAGTCCCTGAGACATGTGCAGCGTTAATCACGGGGGATAACGTGCGAGAATGAGAACATGGCTACCTATTGGAGGTAGCTGTTTAATTATCTTTCAACTTGCAGTTCGGGGAAGGGGGGATGGAAGGGGACACAAGCGCAGTGAGGACCGCCCATAGTGCCGGGCCAGCTCCCCGGGGAGCCGCGCCGCCATCCCCTGCACCCGGGGATGAAACCCACCGTTCGCAGGTCAAAACCTCCCACCCCTGAATTAAAAACACCGACTTTCCCACGACGTTCCTTCTGTTTGGTTGTTAAGTTTATTTATTTCCTCCTTAAGAAAAAATGAATAAATTTAATATAATACATATGTTATATATGTCACAGAGATGTATATCTCCCTAGTTATCATCTGCCTTTTCCTGGACAGAGGAGGAATATCCTACTGATACTATGGTTGGGACATTGATTGAGGATGCCAATGCCATTTTCATAAGAACCTTCTGGGTTTTGTTTCCACCTGGTATGTTACTTTCCTTATATATAAGGCTTACACAAGAGAAAGCCTAAAGATTGTTCTGTGAGAACTCTGTAACAACTCACCATTTTGTAACCCCAACATACTAACATATACCTACATAGGAAATGACAAAGTGAGAAAACATACAGTGGTTGTGTCCATTTTAAGTTCATATACTGTGTGAGTGCTATGCCTCAGAATAAGTATCTTTCAGGTTCCATAACTGTAGTATTTAATAGGGCTTCAATGCATCCATGTTTTTGAAAAACATTCCCCTTTCAAGTAGTCTGGATGGAGCACAAGATGTGGATTTTGATTTGTTTTGCTTTCTCCCTTTAGCATTTGAGGGGCAAGGCAAAGGCAGAGTGCCATCCTGCATTTTCTGAAGGTGGCAAAACTCCCGTTGACTTAGTCAGATCTTTGCTTGAGTACTGCTAAGTGCCCTCTACATCTCAAATGCTCAGATCCTGAAGTTTTCCTCTTGAAAGTCAATTATCAAACTTCCAGTGACTTCAGCGCCTGCTGCACTAGACAGCACCAACTGGGGAAAAACAACAAAACAAACTGCAGCTCCCATGAAAGCACTCAAGGGAGAGTCTGGCTCAAAGATGGATGAAATCAGCAAACTTGCGAGCAGAGTGTGCTTGATTCAAAGTCAAAATGTTGACCTAGAATATCCTTTTCAATACATTAATGGTATTGTTTAGGAGACTAGAGCTATTTAAACCAAGGTATCCTGAGTAAGTTAGTGCAAACAAGTCAACGACACAAGAGCCATCCACCACTCCTAACAGGCCATTTCTTTGAAAACTGCAGAGACACAATGGACCACCAGGTCTGCAAAGAGCACTGGTAGAATGATAGATACTGCTTACTGCTTTATCCTGGCCTAAAGGATAATCTTAAAAAAACCCCAATCGAACAAAAACCAAACCAACAATAAAACAGAACCTCCACACATGCCAAAGACATATTCTGCTTCAAACAGGGACCATAGGAGTCTGGTGGCTGAAAGTACTTGCTTTGTCATAAACATCCTAGCAGGAATTCTATTGAGAGATCATACCATAAACAATACATTTTGCTATACTTCAACACATAAAGGTGCAAACGTAAATGTGACTTTTCTTGTTGATATTCATCTTCATTATAAAACTTAATGTTGAGGTGTCACATACAAAAATCCTCAGATTTTCTGACATTAATAACCAAAATTACATACCTTTGCTGGGAATATTAATCTTTGCCCTGAGCATTATCTCTCTTTATAAAAGTTATGAATCAAACAGCTCATATTCCTTCTGCAGTTCTTATAATGTCAACAAAAATTTAAGGTAGTTGGGAATGCATAGCTTCTCCTTTCCCTCTCCTTTGAACATTTTATGGAGGTTGATGTAAAGCTTAAGACAAACTGGGTGCTTCACAGCTACATAATAATAACACCTCTAGAAAAAAATAAGAAACAAAGTCCTAATTTGTAATTGAAGACTCTTTAAAAACAATTCAACTTCCTTTCCTATCTTTTTTTCCTTCTCCTTTAAAACTGTTTTAACACTTTTCTTCCTCCTCCTCCATAGGAAAGGTAAATATCCAGTGCTAATGGGTTTTATTTCATATTTTATAAATAAGGGAAACATTTTCAGTATTTGCCTGACAACTTGTGCCTGAATCTAGATTATCGCACATTTTGGAATTAATAATTGCTTTGAATGCAGCCTCAAAGTTTGAAGTCTCTTTTGAACATTTTGCTGCCAACATTATTTCCTGATTTCTTGCTCTAGGTAAGTTCCTCATCCATATGATATAAAAGCACATGGTCAGCTTCAACAACGACAGATTACGAAGGTAAACGCTCTGCTTTTCCTTAGCAAGGAAGTTATCTGATAAAAAAGCTGTTTTCTTTCCCTCATTTGAGCTAATCTCCACTGTCTGCTACCAGCAGTTTTGCTGATGCTGTCTTCATCAGCTTGATGCAGCTTGCTCAGAGGAAATGACTGGAACTTATATTTCTATCTATATGTAACTCACATGAAGCATACTTTTACATCAATAGAGATACTTTTTAGCCCCCTCAGCTGTCTCCTCTCTCACATTGCTCTGAGCCCATTTGACCTCTTTTCTCCAAGCTGTATGGGACCTACCCAACCCTTCATTTTACCTAAACTTGCTTCCCCAGCAAGGACTTTTCCACATCTGGTATAAATATCTCCATGTTACCACTTTAAGAAAGTTACTCCATGTTACTACTTTAAGAAAAAACTCACAAACAGATCAAGTCACCACCATATATTGTCACGTAAGCCTTTTTTTTCTATTAGATATATATATTTATGCTGTGCACCATCCTGGACTGGTCTCCTCAGAGAAAAATAAGCGATGGTAGGACCACAGAAATTTAAACCTGGACAAGGAATAAATAAGCAGGGCAACATTCACTGGAAAATGCCAACTGCAGAGAAAAGAGAAAGTGCTCCTTAAAGGAAATCCTGTTGGTCTTCTCAAGGAGGCAATGGGCAAACTAATGCCAGCTACCTGGACAGCAGCTTCTGGGATGTGCAGACACACTTGTGATCCTCTGCTTAACAACCAGGAGTGTAAAATATTTTGCAAACTTCAGCCTTTCTGTGTTAAACATACCCATCAAGGTCTGATAAACACAAATGTTCCTAACAGTTTCCTATTTTGAATTCAGCAAAGGTTAACTGGGTCTTGGACACTTTTTCTGTTTTATGCCATCTAAGGAGTTCTGTTGGGGGAAGATGGCTGAGGTAACATACAGCATGCGAGACTGGAAACCAGTTCTGACTCACTGTTTCACTTTGGGCAGGTCTTCAAGATCTCCATGCTGGTAAGCTGCTCTCCTTCATAGTGAAAACATTGCACAGAAATTTTCATTCGTAATATCTCATCCTTATTTTTTTCTGGAATCGTTTGCAATGAAAGAAAGTATCCAATAATAATATCTAATAATACATATTATTACATGTCAAAACAAGTATTCACAATCTTTATTCTCTGGCAATGCAAATCCAGTCTGATTGCCTAACAAGGATGCATTTTTCCTGCTGGATGCTTTTTGAACACTTGCATGTCTATCAAACTGCTTGTTTCAGTCCCACTTATATCCTGCATGCTGCAAATATTGGTTCACTTTGAGCTAAAAAACCCAAACCCAGCTTGCACTGTAAAAAGGGATATTTAAGCCCTACCTTTTTGTCTAGTAGTCCATGTGGTCAGTACCACGTGCAGATACAAGAGATGATGAATGAGCAACAAGGGATGAATGTGTGGGGACCACATCGTGTGATAACCACCAGGGCATGTGCTACATGAGGCAGTGCCAGGAATACTTAGGAGACACTGCAGACACCTGACCCTCTCCTTGAAATCCCTGCATGTTAGATATTTTCCAAGGGCCAGAAAGTATTTCTTGCCCTTACTAAGAAAATGTCAGCTGTGGGACCTAGGACTGGTGGCTCTGTAGTCTGATGTAGCAGTGGTTAGTTGTTACATAGGAAGAAATGATCCTTCACCCTGATTATGCAGATTATTTTGTAATGCTTCCAGTCAGAGAGACATTGCCTCTGTGTTTCTATTGACTCACTCATTCCTCAAAGTATGAAGCCATAGAGCTGTTTTTTTTATAAGCCAACTTAAATGTTTTTTCTTATCCGCCTTGCTTCTGATCTCGAAACTACTTTTTAGGTCTAGCTCAGAGCAGTAGAAATTCACTTCATTCCTGGATTATTCCTTGCAGGTTGGTAGGAAAAATGTGTATCTCCCTTACCTAGAAAATCTGTGCCATCTGTCATGGTTTAAACCCAGCCACGCAGCTTATTCACTCACTCAACCCCTCTTTCTTGGCCTCCCCCTGCTTTCGGAGGGATGGGGGGAGAATCAAAAGAATGCAACTCCCACAGGTTGAGATAAGAACAGTTTAGTAACTAAGGTATAACACAAATCACTGCTGCTACCACCAATAATAATAATGATAAAGGAAATAACAAGGGAAGAGAATACAGCATCTCACCACCTGCAGACAGATAACTCACCCCACCCTGCCCAACCGAGCACCAACTGATACCTCCTCCAACCCCCCCAGAGCACTAGCCTTTCTGGGTAACTCCCAGTTACATCCTGGGCATGACGTGCTATGGTATGGAATACCTCTTTGGTCAGTTTGGGTCAGGTGTCTCGTCCCTGCTTCCTCCCAGCCTCCCCTCCTCCCTGGCAGAGCATGAGGCTCACAAAGTCCTTGGTCAGAGTAAACATCTGAGCAGTAACTAAAAACATTCCTGTTATCAGTTTTGTTCCCAGGTCGAAAGTCACAAACACAGTGCTGCACGAGCTACTATGAAGAAGAAAAAATGACTGCTACTGCTGAACCCAGGACATACCTTTTCATGCTAAAGGTCAGTGGCCTCAATTAGTGATTAACTAGTTCAAAACACTCTACAGAAGCACAATTCTGACAATGTTGTGCACTAAATTTCTTTCTGTCAATGCTGATTCCAGAAGCCTAACATAAAATTCTCAGATAAGGCCAACTAAACAACAGTGGATCTAACTAGGACATCTATTTCTTTTTACTCCCTTCGACCTCAGGAATCTTAATCTTTTCTTCATAACGGCTCTTGCATTTCCTTGCATATATAAGATAATTGAAGAAGGTGAAAACTTTATTTTAAAAGTTGGTGACAATCACATGCTAATTCACCCAGATCTCTAAAAGGCAGAATATGAATTCAGGTGTACCCAGCTTTATTATTGTTAGGAATTCAGTTGTATAAAATCCTTCAAGAATAACATATTTGCTCCTCCTCAGTAAATACAAACTTACAATTTGTGGTAGTCAGCTGGACAGTGTTGATGGTACACATTTGCACCAAAACTGTATGCATAACTTCCTTGTGGGAACAGAAAAAGTCATTGATCCCAATCATATCTATCTGCATTAGTACTTTTGAAAGCTCCTAATTCATTTGTTCTTAATGTTGTTCCACACTACACTATGGGATTTTTCTCCCAGTGAGAACTAGAATCTTTTGACCCAATTGCAATGATATCCCAGAGGATCACGTCCAGTATTCCAGACACATGAGTGAAAAATCAATAATCATTACGCAAGAATTACCAAGCATTTGAAATCTGAGCTACATTTCTGTTCATTCAGATACTATGATATCTGAGATCTCAAACCTAAAACTTGCTGATGTTGCCAACTGTGCTTACTTAAGCTGGTAAGTTACTTTCTGTCATAGATTTGTCACTTGCATTCTTGTTACTGTAACGCATTAGTAATCTTGAAGGCACATTGAAAGCATTTCTTTGCTTCTTCAGCTTATTTTAAAAAGTTGTTAGTCTTCTGTTAAATTAAAACAAATCTTAACCATGCAATAGTTATCATTGTTTTATACTTTGTTTTATACATTGTTTTATACACAAACATCACCAACTGAAGCCTTCTCCAATTCCATCCATGAGGCAGCTTGGTATTTGTGTTTAACACTAGCTTTGCAAAAATTTTCTTTAAGAAACCAGAGGGCAAATTTCAGTATTGTCCAAGTCTGTAACTTAAGGTGCATTTCACTTTGAGAATTTTGTGGCAGATGACATGTATGCCCAGGAATTCACTCCTGATTCTGTTTGTCTAGATGTCGACGACAGGGTCAATCTGAGCAGGAGAAAAAGAACGGCTTTACCTTCAAGGCATGTTTCATGAAGAAAAAAGCCCTTTACTTCAATCCCCAACACATTGTCAGCTTCAATGAAACTAGAATTTAATTCAAGACTTCATCTTCAGCAGATGTCTTGTCTCACACATTTAGTTGTGTACACGTACAGTAAACATGTTTCTATTCCAACAGAAACTGCTGTGATGCACTGAAAACTCTTCTCCCCATTTTATATCTAGAAACACAAGATTAGAGTGTGTAAAACAAGAACAGTAGTTCTTGCAATTTTTGTCTCTGAGCAACAACTGGAAGCTGAAAAGTCTTGTATTTAAAAGACTGGGTAATGACTTATGTCTCTATTTTGTTTTGGAGGCTTTGTGTTTATTTCGTTTGGGGTTTTGTGCTTGTTTGGATGGGTTTTTTAATTTTCCAGATTTGCATCCTGAATAACAGTGAAAAAGAGGTGTAATGTGAGAGAGTGTACACATTACAAATCTTCCTTCCAGAAAAGAAAGGATAGGAACTAACCGAGTCTCCAAAATTTCTTTCTTTAAAAGCCTTTGTGTTTCCACAAGGATGTTTTGGTAAGCATTTCTTTTGGGAAGGGGGGGGAGGAGAAGGAAAATCAGTGGGAGGAACCTAAAAATCTCCACCTTTTGGCTGTCTCAAGTACTTGTCTGCCTGGAAGCTCAATATGATGCAATTAATGAACAGCAGCCCTCCACCTTCAGTGCTCCCTCCCTTCTTCGAGACAGATGTGCTGACAGCATGGCACCTTCTTTAAAGAGCTCAGTTTTATGGAAGCTGATCTCAGTAAGGCACGAGTGGCTACAAGCTTTTGGCTGCCCCATGTATTTTCAAGAAAAATCAGTGTTTCATGGCAAATACCCAGAGACAATATCAGAGATGAAAACTAATTCTATGCAGGGTTCAGCAAATGCCTCCTTTAATCTGGATTCCTTTGAAATATCCAGGCATGCTAAAGTTTCGTTTCCTTGTCTTGAAAAACACTCTTATGGAAAAATGCCTCTCACTTGCAAGCTATCTTTTTCCTCATACACTGCACACATTTTACTCTGCTTAGCTTTCCTCCTATTCCTCCTAGACATATCTTCATATGCAACATCAAAACAGTTCTTTCATTCTGTGCTTTTACATCTCACAAGCTATACAACACCACCCTCTTCTCACTTATATCCAGACTCAAGAAACAAACTGACTCAAAACTCAACCTATCAGGGTGTCTAAAGTTAGATAAGTAAATAACTTACCTGCTAATCAGTGGTGCTAAACACTTAAAATTCCTATCAAAGTCAAGAACTTTAGAAAACTGGGATAATTCAGGCCTTACAACCTCCATTTCCCCCCAGCTCCAGACACAGAGTGGTATTTATAGTCACAGCTTTAATCACCGAAATAGTTGTTTGAGGCTTAACCAAACTGGATAAAGCAATTGTAGAAATTAAGTTACCAAATTGGATTCACATGCCTAAACTTAGCCACATAAGTTTGATAAATTTTTTGGCTTAAACATTAAGGAAAAGAAAACAAGACAGAAGAAAACAACTCAATGCATACAGAATCCCAGACTTTATTCCAAAAGTAAACGCAGCTCCAGGAAGACTTATGGATATCAACCAGCTGTCATGAGAAATGGAAGTATGGTGTAACAGTCTTCTCCAGACTTCAGGCTTCACATTGCCCTGCAAAAGCCACATGAAGGATACATAGAGAATAAAATCTTTCCCTTTGAGTCTTCCCCCAAAACTTTGGCAAAACCTTATTTCTCTAATCTTGACGATGTTCTAACTCAAGAGAAAGATCAGAGGAAAATACTGGTCCTAGCCCATTGTGAAGATGATAGTTTCTGGTCTGCCTCTGTAAAAATGTGGGCTAAGCTTCAATCATAATTCAAAACAAGATCCACATTTTAAAAATATTTTTTTTAAATAAACACAATTTCTGTAAATTGCCTCAGAGTTAACAAAACAAGATTAGTTTTACACAAAGTATTTGTAAAGAATAATAGTATTGAACTATGAAAAATGAAGTTTCAATAGCTTTAGACCAACTAATGAGTATTTAAAGAGAAATACTGAACAGTAACTGAACAGCAAGAGCAATGGGTAGGAGGGTGCTTTCAATTGATATATTTGAGATGTCTCAGTTGAGAAACTTTGATGCTAAATGCCAAGTATTTGTAGTTATTTTTACTTCAATGTTTTGTTACTAGGCTTCCAAGTAGAAATCCTGAAGAAGATGCGAAGGCACTATCTTACCTTCTACTTGTAGTTGAAGAGCTTTGTGCACAGCTCCAGAGGAACTCCTGTTGCTTAAAGTCCTGGTGAGAATCTCCTTCAAGAGAACAACCCATGGAAGGGAAAGACAATTGCCTATTTCATGTCTGCTTTCTTCATTCTACTCTAATTAACAGCTCTAGAAGACTTTGTAGGAAAAGCAGATTGTTTTTGCAGGCTGCTGGAAGCTGAACCTTTCATTGAGAACTGGATGGAGACCTCACATTAACAGGCAGTCAGCAGAAATATGCTATTTTGGGAGGGGATGCTGATTTATCAACACACTTCAAAATATACTAATTACATTGAACATTTCTACTGTGTTTTCCCATCAACTGGTCAGAAAGAGGGAAGGAAAAAAAACCCAGACAATCCTATTTTGGAAATGCTTTCACCCTAAAGGAGTGTGAGAGTAGATTGCTTAAGAGTCTTGTCTCAAGAACAGTTACTGTCATTTCAAAGTATTTCTCCTGCTGAAGGTGTCTGGATTAAATACTGTAGTCTTTGCTATACATTTTAAAGAGTAAACCCAAAATATTTATTTTTTGTTTTAGCTGTCTTTATCTAAGACTTCAGGTTTATATCACCATCACTTGCAGTGGAATTTCTATGGTACTCATCTTTTTAAAGCAATTTCCACCAAAGCATAACGAAGGTTTATGAGACAAATATAGATACATCAGTGTACCATGTCCTGGTTTGCACTGCTGCATTACATTTCTTACTTTCCATCTTTGACTACTAATCATTGGCTTGCAGTTGGTAAATATCTATTCCTGTGCATTCCAGAATAGTGCATTAATCTGTGAGGAAGTTTTATATATCCTACCTATTTTTTTTACTTGTTCATTCTTGTGAATCACATCTTTTTATTTGCAGCTATACCTTGGACTGAATCACATTTGGAGTAGCAAGGCTTGCTGCCTGGCAGGCCTTCTTGAAGTCAAGTATGATGATATGTAGAAGCTGAAATTATGCTTGCATGAGTTCAGAAATTAGTCAAACATTCATGAGGAGAGATTTGGATTAAATAACATTATTAATGACATGCAACAACTGCTACCCTAAGAGTAGTTAGCAACAAGGTTTAGACATCATTCTGCACAAAATCAAATCATACATATGCCAGATAAGTATTGTGTGTATATATTAAAAAACTCTACAAAAGATATATACATATAGAATGATATCTTACATATAGTGAACTATAACTCTTTAGTTAACACAGTTGCTCTGTTTTACGCTAGTTGCAGTACAGCAAATTGACCCATCCTTTTGCAAGTAGACTGGCATTAACAATTTACTCAGATTTTTTCAGTTCTTAAGCATGGGAGCAACCAGCAGTATCTTACAAACTATGCTATCAACCAATATACTCAACACCTAAATAGTGTAACATACCATCATGAGTAGGTGACACCACAAGTCCTTTCAGCCGAATATTCTCAACTTGTGGTCATGAAGGTAAGTAGACTGTTGTTATACTTGCCTCTTTAGGGAAGGTTCATTAAAAAGGAATAAAATTTGAGTGTTCCCCAAAAGTTTAGCTAACAAAGTCTACTGTTGCCCTTTGGTTTTTTAATGTTCTTTTTTAAATGCTAGCAACATTGGTAAAGTCTATCAAGCACTTATCTCCAGAAGCTCTCTATAAAACAGGAGCATCTAGTAATAAGGTAAATTGAATATATATATACACACATATGTTCAGAAGTAGTGGGACTATAAGTGAAACTGTTTGCTGGATGACTGCAGCAAGGATCCTTTCTGGTCAGCAGCACTGTGGTAGATTGTGTATAACAAGGTGTCACAGAATTTCCAGTTACTTAAGCATCTCAGAGGAAGAATGATAAGATTCTAACATCCAAGCTTTGAAGACTGCAGTGGTAATGGCAAAGCAAGTACTGACTTGAGAGAGAGTAGATACAACCTATGAGAGTCATAAGAATTACAAGATTTCAAAAATCACCCCCAAATATGTGCAGTTTGTTTTCCTTCTGGTGCTTCATAGAGGCTGGCAATTTCTTTGTGTTTTGTTTTGGAATATGATTTGAAACAATTATTTGGGTTTGGCACTTGCTGATATACCAGCATAAGTTGTTAGAAACATCACAATCTTTTGAAGACAAGACTGATCCTTGAGGTACTTTCTTGGCCTTTACACTACCATTAATTATGTGCAGATAATAAAAATATGCCTTTGTTTGATTCTATTAAAACTACCATTGACAATCCAACAAAATCTTTTTACACCTGAGCAGCTGCTTAGCATCCCAGCAATATAAAACCCCTAAACCTTTCTCTATCCCTTCACTTGGGGATGCTGTCCCTCAAGTCCCTCAGTTCTTTCCTGAATTTCTAATTATGTATTTCTTTTCTACTATGCTAAAACAATTGCTAGACTTGGAGCAGCCTAGATCTGAGGAAGGGGGTTCCAGTACCTTGAAGAGAAATTTAATTTCTGGTTTTTATGCAGGAAGCAAGCCCCTTTTGGGAAGCAGACCAAATCACAGTTCAGCTGTAGTAAGTGACTTTAGGTTGCTCCTATAATAAAAACTCTTAAGCTCCTATTGCAGCCTAATGGGGCTGCTGGTGTGCATTCACACAGTGCTACTGAAATGCCCTCCTCATTAAATGGGTTATTCATAAACCAAAGTCTACGGTGACTTTAGATACAATGCCAGGGTCAAAATGTAGCTCCTGAAAGGCCTCAGGACAGCAGAGTAACTGCTGATCACTAGGATTTGCATAAGGGGAATCAGAAGATGAAGATCTGGTTATCTAGTCATGTTTCTTTGCAATGCAAGGTTGTCTCCTCTTACATTGGTATACTGTAAATTGCTAGGGAATTGCCAGCAAGGATGACAGCGTTTTGTCACAGTTGTGATTAAAAGACTGAATCCTTAGGGCTCCTTTATATTGCCTTTCCTTTTGTCCTAATTCAAGCAGAATTTCATTGTTTTCAATGTGTGGGAGAAGGATTCAAGTGGAAACACCAGCAAATTTCTGTCCCAGAGAGGTATGCAAACAAACAGAAATGAACTTCTGGAGAAATTATTTTACTGCCTATTAGTGTCTGCCAGTTTTCATAGGTTCATCAGGATGCATGAGAATTCCCCTGTAAAGTAATTTATGTGCTGTGCTGTAGAGCAACACTTGACTCTTTTGATCTGTGATATTAGGGATAATGAATCTGTAGGCACCTTCAGTTTCCTCAGCATTGTCATGCAACCTAAGCTGACTACTAGACTGGTCTGGACTGCTGGTTGTTCCATTTACTCAATGGTAAGTAACACACTATGATTCTCTCAAGCATAAAATGGAAGCAGGCAGGATTTTAAAAACTATTAGAAGAACCTGATTAAAAAGCAAAGATGCTTCATTGCAATTGTATCTTTCTTAAATAAGGTGAGTAGATGAGACATCACTTTCTAAACACCTTTTTTTGGTTGCTTAAACTAATTTTGGCAGTTATTCTTGTAATTCTCATACGGTGGTGATGAAAGTTAGCTTTTATGGTTTTACTGAAAAAATTGGGATACAACCTTCCAAAGCTGCACTTTCTCTCTCTCTCTTTAAAGAGACTGTATTTCTCTTTCCCAGATCACCACCACACTAGGAGGTTAATACTATGCACCTAAAGCCTTTCAATAGTCTAGTACAGAAGGCTGCTTCCTTGCTAAACATCCTTACATGGATTTGAAAATATCTCTATGTGTAAAAGCTTTCCAAAAACTTTAAGACACAAATTCAGCCCAAATTTTCTGATCAGCTTAATTTTTCTTCACTTTCCCTCACAGGCATAAATGTGCTTCTAACAATAAGAAGGAAAGTTCTCAATTCTGTACAAATGGCTTAGACAGCAACCTGTCATAACTGCATGCAGGTTGTGTGTAGCCTTTCTTGGTACTTGTGTATCTCCTTCTGAAGGAAAACACTGCTATGTTTTAAGATAGCATTTTCTTGAGACATATGGTGGTTCCTTCTTTTCTCTGATATATTCTTGTCTATTGCCAATGGGATTTCCAATGTTCCAGGCTTCCCCCTTGAGAAAAAGAACAGAATAAATAAAGGAGAGAGAGAGCTGGGCTCCTGCTGCACACCTCCAGAGCCTGTGGGAACAAAGAGCCAGAAGTGCTGGGAGAAAGAAGGAAAAACCAGTGGGAATGGGCAGGAGACAGCCAAGGCGGTGGGGGAAGGGGACATGGGACGGCAGGGGGAATGGGAACAGAAAGGAGCCAGATCTGGTGAGCCAAGGAGAAACCCAGTAGGAGAAACTTCTTTGTCTGGAGGAGAGAACAAAGGGAAAGGAGAGATGATGGAAGAAGCATAGCTGTCAGGTCAGAAGAAATTCATTATTCTGATCCACTTTCTGTCTGCACCCATGAAGGGGCTGATGTAAACACACAGAGGGAACCAATTAGCATGTGCAAGAAAACATGCTGTTTTTACTCTGGTTGTGACAATTGACTCTTGGGTTTTTCTTTTTTTCTCATCTCTTTTTTTTGGCACTTAATTCACTATGGGCGAAAACAACTAGATATGAAAATGTAAAGCTGGAAATCTAATATGGCAAGGCTACAGATACTGACTTCACTGATCTTGACACATAGATCTAAACATACATATTTTCAGCAGTTCAGAAGTATTGGTTTCTCTTAGGTGGGGCTGACTGCTGCAAAGAAAAACAACCTGACCCACAGTGATCTGAGTCCTCTCTAAATCTAAGCCTTAAATTTTTGATGTATCCTGCTCCGCTTCTCCTGGGGTATGAGAAATTCAGCAGGAAAAAGTTGGTATCAATGCAAAAGTTTTGGTACTGTTTGTGTATGTAACCACTCTAGTTTAAGTTAAAAACTCCTGGTGGAAACTACTTATTTGTGCAAAGCAGAAATACCAAATCTCCATGGGGAATCAATATATATCTCCAGTTATCAAGCAGACCATGTAAAACATCAAAACTGAAGCAATACTTACCTTTTCTAAATTAACTGACATCAGTGCTTTACTGTGGGACTGGATGTTTTTTCCTCCTAGTGGTATTACAGCAGAGTAGTCAGCATTTCAATGTAATCTGCACTACAATGCCCTATGTTAATGCAGACAGATACTTCAAAAACAGAACAACATGTTAATGGTCCCTCTCATATAACTCTTGGGCCTAACAATTAGTAGTCACTTTTATTAGCAGTTAAGTGCAGAAATATACCATTTAAAATCTTACAACCTTTGTTCTGGATTTTAGGGGACTTCAACAAAATGTGTCTTTACTAATGCCCTTTGTAAGCTTGCATGTCTGCTGTAACTAGTATTTTTATCCCCTGGCTGTTGCCTGGATTACAAGGCAAAAACAGGACACCTTGTTTTGCTAAAACTGTTGGTTTTCTCTTTGCCTTTATTTTAAGATATGAGCAAAGGCTGAGAAACTTTCCTTACTGGTCATGGATGACTTTTTGTGCCTCCAGTTCTTTATCTGCTCTACTTGGAACTTTGAAATTAGTACTTGGAAATGAAGCTATTTATCTTGGTGCGAATGGGGTTACACTCTGAATTTTCAGTTATAAAATTGAGTTAAACATCAATTTATTGTCTCACAAGAGAGTGCTACCAACTTCAGGAAGATTCTTCCTGTGAACATGAATTGTTTATTAGAATAATCATGCTTTTTCAAAGTGGGCCAGCCAGTCCTGATTTTGTTGGTTTGTAAAGCATTATCACTGGCTTCTCCTTTCATACATTTACCATTTCAGTTGCTCCTGTTTCAACACATATTGGTTGTGTTTTGTGCAAGATATATAAAACCAGAAGCCATTTCTGGAAGAAATGAACTTGTTCTCTAGATCTCCTTTTCTGCAAAGAATTTGCACTGCCCTTACATATACATCTCTGGTCCTCCTACTAACTGGGGTGTTCAAGCCTTAAAATCAATCTTTTCTGCATGGTTGCAATGTGATAAATATCTTCAAAAGACTTGCTTACTTAGCAGTGGCCACTAATACACAGTCTTGTGATATGGCTTTTCTTCCAACAGTTGAGGGGATTTGCTGGCACTTTGACTTCATCTATGCTCAAATGAACTGAGAGTTGGCCAGTCAGTTCTCAGGGACCTGGAAGGCAGCTTATGTGCCTGGCTAAATTTGCCTTGCAATTTCCAGCCATGACAGGAAAATCAATTTGCCCATCCATTTAATTTTCTAAAGAGTGAGGGAATGAATTTTTACACATATAAAAATTTGAGGGTCTTACCTATGCACAGCTCTCTGGGGTTTCCTTCTCCATCATGATTAAGTTTTTCCTTTTGTTGAAACTCCTAGTTCTCAGTGAATATTTCTGTTTAATATTCTATCTATTCTATCAATCTATCTACTGAATATCTAAAACAGATAGTGGTCCACCTAGGAGAGGATTTTTCTTCTCCACTGACCTTTTTTTTATTCCTTAAAGTGTCCTTATCTCTCCCATTGCGAGAAACATGATCTCTCATAGAGCCGAGTGTCTTGTCTCTGCTGCAGGACTCTGTGGTCTGTTTAATTCTCTAAGCAGTTACTGAGAGAGTGCAAGGCAGCTCACTCCTATGTGAGGTATAATGTCTTTTATAAAATGAAACTGAAAACTTTTTTCTTCAACATAACAAGAATATGAACAGCCTTCTGAATATGCTTACTATATTGTTTCCTGGGAAACTTCATTTATTGATTCATATTCAGTCTTGTTGCTTGTACATATTGGTACATGGAGGGTCTTACACTGGAAAACTTTATCTTCCAACTTAACCGTAGGACAAAATTAAGAAAATAGCTAGCATTCTGATTTTCAGTTCTGTGACTGTATTGGCTCAAATGGAGAAGTTCAGGTTTCATGACACCAGTTGAGGCTTTCAGTTGCAGTAATACCAACCATTCTGAAAAATTACTTTGCAGATTTCTTACAGAACAGGAAGATAATGGAACAGTAAAAATTCTTATCTTCATGCAGGGCCAGGATGATTAATACCAAGACTTCCAAGTATTTATAGATAACTCGTACCTGACATAGCTTTTTGAGAAAATATATAAAGGCAATTCCTAGCTTCTGCATCTTAGTAATTGTTTTCCAGTTTAGATTTCTTCTTTATCTGCATAATTATTCCAGTGAGTAAGCTTGACATGGCTTCCTAAAGTTAAAAGCCAAACAAAGGTTCACCACTGTGTTGCAGAATTAAGCTGTTTACATTAATAGTACTGGTCCTCAACAAAAGGTTTATCATCACTGTAGTTATATTAGTTTCTTCAAAAATAATTTAGTACATTGCTACTTATTTAAGAGGGGAGAAAAATACAATATTTGCAGAGGTAAACATTTTCACAAAACATGCATCATATGGACTGGAAAAATAGATACAAAAAGAAAAAACAACCAGAAAAACCAAACAAACCAACCTGGGTTTAAGTCAAATCTGAGTCCTAATACTATGATTTAGTCTAAATGTTTGGAGGCCTGCCTGCCTTCGAGTCAAACTCCATGTAACAATGGGAGTTTATTTCCACTGTGGCTCCCTTGGCTGGACATCATATCATATGTTTGTATATGAGGCAATGAGGCCTCTCCCCTGAAAACACTGTAGGAGGTTTCATTAGTGATGGTAGCACAGGAGGCTGGTTTGCTGTGGTAATCTGGCAGAGGTAGCCTGTGCTTGTCTTTGCATGTGAGTTACAGGCCCCATGAATCAATAGAACATAAAAAGAATGCAGGTTAACACTGAGTTGACCCAGAGATACTTGGTGTCATTGCAGCAAACGAACACAATCTGAACCTAGAACATCAGTGTTTTAGTTGAGGGAGTTTCTTGGGTTTTCAAGTCAAACTGCAGCTTTCTTATTGCCAGACTGAAACTTGAGATTTCTTTTTTTGGGGGAAACAGGACACCAAAATTATACTACTTTTTTTTTTTTTTTTTTTTTTGGGGTAAAAAAAT
>NDXB01022449.1:83181-123309 GCA_002631895.1 Agapornis roseicollis
TTTTTTTTTTTTTTTTTTGCTTGGAGTAAAGAAATTGTTCCAAATTGCAGGCATTCTCATTTTTCATCAGATCTCATTCTAAAACCTTTAGGTTTAAAGTTCATAATACTACCTTTTAGGGGAAAAGCATTAATACCATGCTAATACACAGGTGTTTCTGCGTTTTGACTTCAGTGATCTCTCTTAACTTGATCAGAAATTGGGAAAACCCTCCAGGTTTTGTACAGCAGAGTTATGGAACTGAACATGATGATGTAGAATAAATGAAGACCAACGTACCAGCAAAGAGCCACCTCTAGAAGAGTCAAAGGCGCAAGGTTTGTTTCTTGTGGGGCTAAAGTATTGTCACTGGATTTCTGGTGCTCTGGACTGTAAGTTACATCAAAAACTCCTCCGAAAAGGCTTGCTATAAGCTTTTAATTTAACAGACCTAATTTAAATGTCTACAGCATAGTGCTATGTTAGCAAAATAATTATATGATATAAATTTTCTATTATAGTAAATTCTTTATCTCCATTTATTTAGAACATCTCTTCGCTATATCAAAATTTCTCTGCCTCAACTGAAGGTAAACTGTTAGTAAAATGTTACTGCAGAACACCTAAACAAATTTATCTAGAAAGGAGCTGTGAAACTTGGTTTGCATACATTTTTACATGCAAGGAAACTCAAAATTAGTCCCTTTTAAGGGTATCAAAGTTGGCACAAGTGGCAGAAATCCCTGGAAGGTAAATATGTGCCTTGCTTCATTTGAAGAAATCTGGCTTCAAAATAACGAAGTTATAGACTTTTGAAAGCATGCATCCTGGTTTGCACAGCAGGTTTTTCTTAACATCAGAAGCAAACACCAGGATGTGATGTTCTGAATATTCACTTTCAGTATATTTGAAAGCTCACACCTACTTGTATTTGAATGTGTGATTACTTTAAGAACTGCATTGTTCTGAATCACAGTTACAAAGGAAAAGGGCATTGGAGACCTTATTGTTTATTATAGATCAGGTTTCTGCTTTCAGCCAGAGAATGAAAGAATATGGGCACTTTACTCACAGGAACTAATATTATTTTTGTCAAAATAAACTTTAGATAGGGTTTCCTGCAAGAATGGCTGCAATCTAGGAAATATGCTGATTCAAATCGTCATGTGGAGAAAATATACTCACATTTCTGTGACTTCATTATCTTAATTTCTCAGTTCATTGAAAATTTTACATATCTCTTGCAGTGCTTTCCCTGCTGCTTCTTTCTGGCTGAAATCAGTAATGTGTTTTCCTCCATCACTTTCTCAGTGGCACTTGGTGATTTATGTTTTCTTGGAAATAAATGATTCACCTTGGGACAGAGGAAACCCAAAACTGTTTTGAGTAACGAAAAGAAACTCTGCGCCTTTGGAGGATACCGAAGAGCTAAAATATGGTAACAATAACATGCTCAGAACTGAATGTATCTTTCCCACAGGAGCCAGATAATATATGTTAGTTACTGGAACTATTCACCAGCTTCAAGTCTTGGTAATAGTTTTAGACTGAATTTTATAATGAATAAAAAAGGATACTTCTGCCAGTTAGCATGATGAGTGAGATTCATGGCTAACTCAGTTCTGAGTTAGCCAGCCCTGACTCCTCATGAGTGACAGAGGGTGGATAGATGAGGAATGCAGAAGGTTAGATGTTTAAATGAAGTGCTTAAAAATAGGCAAGATAAATGCTGACAAAATTAACTACTGTTTTATGTGGGCTCGCTCTGACAGAGTAGCATGTATAGTTAATACCTCTAACACACTCTGCTTTCTAAGTACACAGTATAAAGAAATAATTGAAGAAATAGTGGAAGAGAAGCCTGTGAAAGAACAGTGCTCGTATGTGTTGGGGTTTTTTTCTGAAGAAGAGCCATACACCCTTGAATTCAATAAGAACGTTCCACAGTCTAAGACTACCATAACCCACTCATGTGTTTTGCTTGTTTTGCTACTTTTCTGTAAAATATTAGCAAAACGAGAGAAACATTTATTTATTTATTTTATTACTTGAAATAATTATTCTTATTTTAGACAATCTAATATTTGTTCATATATAGAAAAAATACCAGTAATCTATTTTGAACAAAATGGGTCCAGTATCTGAAGGGGGCCTATAGGGATGCTGGGGGGGGACTCTTCCTTAGGGACTGTAGTGACAGGACAAGGGATAACGGGTTCAAACTTAAACAGGAGAGGTTTAGATTGGATATAAGGAGGAAACGCTTTCCTGTCAGGATGGTGAGATGCTGGAATGGGTTGGCCAGGGAGGTTGTGAGTGCTCCATCCCTGGCAGTGTTCAAGGCCAGGTTGGTTGAAGCTTTGGGTGACCTGGTTTAGTTTGAGGTGTCCCTGCTTATGGCGGGGGGGTTGGAACTAGATGATCTTGGGGTCCCTTCCAGCCCTAACTATTCTATGATTCTGTGATGATTCTACTGTCAGATTTTCCCTTTGGNTAAGGAGGAATTCCTGTCAGGATGGTGAGATGCTGGAATGGGTTGGCCAGGGAGGTTGTGAGTGCTCCATCCCTGGCAGTGTTCAAGGCCAGGTTGGTTGAAGCTTTGGGTGACCTGGTTTAGTTTGAGGTGTCCCTGCTTATGGCGGGGGGGTTGGAACTAGATGATCTTGGGGTCCCTTCCAGCCCTAACTATTCTATGATTCTGTGATGATTCTACTGTCAGATTTTCCCTTTGGCTGTCTTATCAGTAGCAAATATCTATGAAATATCCAGCATTCTCTTTTCTGGTGTACCATAAAAATATGAGTTTAATCTTGATCCTGGTTATTCTACCATTCCAGACACATATATGCAAACTGGTGTTCTGTTAGGAACCTAAGCCTTACTTTTAGTTCATTGTTTTTCAAAAGCAAGTAGCTCTCCCAGGTTATTTTCTGCTACTTAAGATCCTATCATTTGCTTGAAAGGCTTATCTGTAAATACTGGTTATCTACTGATATTAAACCCCAATTTTAAAGTCTTGAAGATCTAAAAAAATAAAATTAGTCTGATTTTTTTGTTCTTTCTGGTTAGTTCTTGAAAATGCAACTTTGTAACCTTTACAGTAACCAAACCATGAAATTTACATCCGGGACTACTTACAATTTGTTATTTCCTGCTTGCAGGTTATTTCTTGTAATTTCTTTCAACTAAAATTCGTGGAGAACAGGAGAGGTTGCAAAGAGAAGGCGTGAACTCCTGCCCCTCCAGCTGCCTGGCCAGTTTACCCCTAGCTCTGCCAAAGTTCCATTTTTCAAAATAATCTTTAAAATAAAAACTTTGCTTAGTTTTTGAACAAGAAGTAACAAGCACCAGAGGGCAGTTACCCTACAGTCCTTGCCTGCCCATAAGGTACCACTCAGTATTACCAGATTTCTGCTACCTTGGTCCTGAACTCAACCTTATGTTAGTTACGCAAGACCGCATAGTGGTTTCAAAGGTCCCTATGTGCGTACTCCATGCTCTGCTACCTACCACCCATCTGACTGCTACAAGCTTTCACTACAAAGCAACTAATAGTAGTTTAGACCCACCTATTCCCCTAGTGATACTCTAGAAAGGTGCTTTAGTCCTTACTTTGCCTTGCAAGTTTTACATTAAGAAAAACAATGCAGAGAAGCAATCTGTGATCATTTGATCACTAACCAGATTGTGGACGCTGTATGCATTTTCAAGAGCTAGAAACTGGTTATTCTGCTCCAGCCTCCTGCTCCAAGTACCAACAAACAGAGAAACACATTTGGAAGAAAGCAATAATCAGTTTCTGAAATATTATCATTGTGCCAAATCACTGTCCCTTATGCAATACAGCAAACCTGGGTTCTAAATGTGGAGCTACTCTGAAAAGCTGTGCCTCTGCACACCTGCCCTATGATGGTTCTCCCTCAATGCTACAAATGGTCTGCTGCTTTTCTGAAGGACTGAGAGTCCTCTGTCATAAAGGCAACTGCTTCATCAGAGCTCAAGTATGGAAACAGGTTTTCTTGCACAGAAAAGAATACATGGATTAGGTATAAATTTTAAATAACTTAGCTTCCTATTTAAAATGTAGCTATACTGTGAATCTGCCCTTGACAAAAACATTAATAAGCATGACAAACCATCAAAACACTATAGCTGACACCATCTTCAGGAGGCAATATTACAGTCAGGAAAGCCATTTGTATTCCTATGTGCTTCTGAAAAGCTTGGGCAAGGTGTTTGCAATGAGGTCTTTCAGCTTCCTAAACAAGTTTGGGGTCCCATAAAGAGAGGACTTTTTAACAACAAAAAATTTAAGTTGCCACTCTGATCCTCCAGTTCACATGCCTAGATCAAGATGCATTACATAGCTATTTTATTGCTTTGGTAGTTGAAAAAAGACTTTGAAATGGGAATACAGTGATCTGGTCTTAACACGACTGGGATTTTCTTTAAGTGTTGATCAGGTTTTCTGTCTCTAAGGCCTGTTGGTCCAACAGAAATGTATTAAGTCATGAAACAGCAAATTTATAACCTTGGTTTGCTGAAATTTGGTGCTACATGTGGGGAAAACAATCTGAAGTTTAATCAGCTTTTTAGGTACCTAACTGGCTGGTCTCTTAATTTTTTGAGAACATGGTAAACATGGGAGCAGTAGAGTCATTGATTTTAACGATTTTCAATGTTTGTGAAATTTTTCTATTCCATCATTTTGGCACTCACTGATTAACAACTGTGAATAAAATACTGCCATCATTTTTGTTAATGTGGAAATAAAAAGGAATGCTGCAAAACAAATATTAGTGTAATAACTTCTTCTAGAATGCAACAGAAATCTGCTTAACAGTGGATCTATTTGTTATTTTAGATAAAACTCAGAAGACCTGAAAATGTTTCCGTATAAAATGTTTTCATATACAATTACAGTAACTGACCTCTGAGATGATGCCATATTAAGGCAGGCAAGATGATATATATGATGCAGGTAAAAACGGCGTCTTTCATTTTGGGAATATTTCTTGCTCCTTTTAGAGGTTCTGTAAGGTAGGAAAAAAGAAAAAACCCAACAAGATTAAAAATTCATTGTGATTATTATAAACTGTCATCATTATAAGCATTGTTACAAAATGTGAGCTTACTTAAAGGGATTTGTATATTTGGCTCAACTAGGAGATAAATGTTGCTTTATAATAGTGTGTAACACCTGATATTTAATTACCTGTAATTTCTATTCACATGAATGCCTTGAATTAGACATGGAAATACTACAACAAAAAATCCAATGTAAAAAAAACCCCTATGGTTAAATTACAGTTTTCTACCATACTGGAATCCCCGTAGAGAGACTTAATATTTAATATGCATCACTTTTATACATTGTAATGTTCAGCTTGTAATTTGCAATTAATACATCAACTGTCATTAATGACTTTGAGTAGCAATTTTGAACTGCAGTCAGTCTTGAATTTTTATATGTGTATGCTGGCAAATTCGGGTTCCTTATTTTGTTTTCTGTATGAATCCCAGCTTCCTTGCCTCCTGAAGGAAGAAAATATGACAAAAAATCAACAAAACGTTTTATTTCTAACAAAGCTATTTGATCTCTAAAATTCTTGAATGAGTTGAGGACCAGCTGTAAGCTAAGGCTCTGGAGCTGGGCTGCAGAAGACTTCAAGAATCACTCTTAATGCAGGATCCATATTTTATATATAAATTACTGGTGTTGGTGACTCATTTACACCACCTTCAGCATTCTTCCTTCCACTTAGAGTGAGATTAATGCAACTGGTGGGAGAGCACAGAAGCGAGAGCAGGGCCATATGCTTTGTGGGCTGCTCAGCTCTGCACTGAAAGTAACTGATTACAGTACTGTGTGGGCTGCTTTTTCTGTCCCGTATGTAACACTCACTGGGTAAGAAGTTATACTGAATAAAACTCTTGAAATAGCAAATTAAATCAGACACAATAGTGCAGCCTGATATCATCTTTGGAAAAAAATCTGTGAAACTAATAGCTTGGTATATGTAAAATGTTGTTTAAGAAGAACAGATATGACATCCTATGGCCATGACCCTCCACTATGCCTGCAGTTATGAAGAGTCTTTAGAACTTCCATGACTTGTTAATGTAGAACTTCTTGAAGAGCCTGGTAAAAATATATCCCTGCTATGAAACAGAGAGATATAGAGGGAAAGGGCATCTTAACTTTTACCTGGAACTGCTGGCCTCAGGACTTTTGAAACTGTATTTGGTAGGCAGCATGTCGTAAATGCTTGTAGTACCAAAGGATTTAAACACATACAGCACTGGTTCTGTGGGTAATTGTGAGATTACTTGTGCACTGTGTCTTTGGATGACTGGGATTTATAAAGCAAATGTTTTCTTACTTGCTTTTTAGAATATTTGTTCTTTCACCTTTGAATTGACACTGGTTCAAAGCCAGGTTGGATGGGGTTTTGAGCAACCTGGTCTAGCAGAAGGTGTCCCTGCCCATGCAGGGTGTTTGGAATCAGATGATCTTAGGGTCCCTTCCAGCCCATACTGTTCTATGATTCTATGAATCCAAATCATTATTTTGTATAAGGGTTACCAAAATTCTCCCCCCCTTAACTGATTTATTTTGTTTTCTGCAGTGACAGAGCATATCTCCTGTTACTAGAAGATCCTCTGCTTTTTCATAATTTTGTCTTTCATGCATCTGAAAAGAGCACGAAGGTGGGGAGGGTCAGGGCTCTTGGGAAATATGGAGTTAAAGTAATCCAGGCTGCTTGCCTTGAATAGGAAATGGCTTCCCCCAGCAGTCAATTTGCCTAATTGATTAGAAGCCTGATTGTACCCCCGAAGGGCTCGATGCCCCGGGGGCATGGAGCTTCCAGGGCAGCTCCACAGGCGGGAGGCTGCGGTGCTGCTGGAGCCTGGCCTGAGGAACCCTTTCTCAGTGGCCGGGTTCCGAAGGGCGCTCCCGGTGTGCCTCGGCATCCTCCGATCCCACGGTCACCCCGCAGGCCGCCTGCGGCCCTGCGCGGGACTCTCAGCCCGTCTGCTGCTTCAGCCTTTCCTGCTCCTTCACCTCTAGGGAGTGAGAACCACGAGTGCCGAAGGATGGGAGTCCAGCGGTCTGGGAAGCTTCCCCAAGGCCAGAAGTGGCTCCTCGGTTCCCTCAGCAAAGTCGCCTGGTGAAGCGCAGTGGCAGAAAGCAGTTTATAGCACAGTAACTTAGTCCCTTGTCTGAGCTTTTTCGGCTTGGCTTCAGTACTATTACCATGATAAAGACCACCACTCTTTGTTTTGTTTTGATTTTTTTTTTAGTTCCCTTTTGCCCCTTCAAGTCTCTACTTGATCTTGACTTGTCTGATTTCATTCTGGTACCTTGACACTTTGGCTGCTCTCCCAGACAGATGTAATTACACGAGTTCAAATAAACCCTTTCTGTTGTTGTGATGGGGGATGAGGGAGCGAGGAGAAAGCAGAGAGATGCTGTGAAGTTTTGCTGGGAGAACTCACCTCCTCCCAAGGCTCTTCAGGTCTTTGCAGTTCAGAGGGCCCAGAAAGTGGCAGCTGTGGGACATGATCCAACATTTAGGTTTAGCATGAAACAGAAATAGCAAAGAGTGAGCCCGACAGGATAAATAGGAATTGCAGACTGGCAACTGTGTTTCAGTGTCTTCCAATAAGACCTCAGCATTTTTACCTTGAGAAAGAATTTGACAGTTTAAAACAAGAAACAAAACCCACACGAAAGCTCATTGAAAGCATTATACAGTGAAGCAGTACAGTGGCTTGCAGTCTATTTCAGCATTCATTCAGTACTGGTGTGAAGAAAAATACTTTTTATTTCACCCTTTTCCATCTTCACCACATGCCGGAATTCCTGGACAGTCTCCAAATCAAATACAACCTGCTCTCCTTACCTTGTGGGACCTGGGGATATCCCTGTTGCGAGGGCTGCAAGGTACCTAAAGAATGATAAATATATTTCTGTATTTATGAAAAGTAGTCTCTCTCATCCACACATTACAAAACTCAGCTCTAGTTTCCTTAGAGTGGAAAGAATTTACAACTCCAGTTATGGTTCACCTGGGAATGGCTTATAGAGATTCTCCTTTATGTCAGCATAAAAAAGGGCAGTCAGCTGGTGAAGGCAACACAGGCATAACCCACATAACCCAGTTTGTAATGCAGTGTAAAAATAAAAACTATGGCAGGGTTTAGACTTTCACTCTGCCGACATTTACAAACCACCTGGAACAAATATACATGGGAAAAGTGAGGCCTCAAGACTAGAATTATTTCTGTTATCTTCAATACGATACTTAGCTTTATCACTAGACATGCTACTACATTATTAGGAAATGGAGCTGTATTTCTACCAGGAAGACTGGTCTTGTTGCTTTTTATTCTATTACTTCCCAACCCCTTTTTTTCTAGGCCATAACTACTTGTACATCCACATACTTCACTGTTGCGGTTACTGATTTAGTATTCCGAGAACCACTATTAGAACCATTACACAGACCTTTAATCCTTTTGACAAGATACATTTATATTCCTCCTGTATTAAACTTAGAGTCCATAATGCATTATGGAGTGACCTGGATGACAGAGTAGTGGATGCATCTATTAAATCTGTTACACCACTAAGTGGGAACAGGGTACCAGGGAGCTGGGCTTAGAATACAAAGTGATCCTGACAAATTGGAAGCATGGTCTGAAGAAGCAGCTGGCTGTCCAGCTGAGACAATGCAAGACAGTGCACATAGGCAAGAATAATCTGCTGCATGAAGACAGGCTGTAAAACGTTTAGTGAGAGAGTAAGCTCTACAGGGATGAGAGCTGAGTGGCTGCTGAGGGTTGCAATATTAGCAAACCCAAACACTGCAAGAACTATGAGCACAACTCTGGCCTGGAAATCATAAAACATTAATAAATCAGTTCTATGCTGCATTACAACTTGAAGGGGAGTACTGCATCCAGTTGTCTGTGAGGCACTTCAAGAGGGACACAAAACAGTTGAAGAGAACAATAAGGATGAACAGAGGTCTAGAAAATGCAATTAATTAAAATGGCATTAGCTTAAAAAGAAAAGATTGAAGTTACTATTGTCTGCAATACTGGAAAAGAAATTATTTTTAGTTTTTTCTATTTAGATACTGATCCCATAGGAAAAAAAACCCACAAACTGGATCAGGCTTCAGTTGCAGGAAGAAGATTAAGGTTCCAGACTGAAAAATATATTTTAATGGTAAGAACAAGGGGGGCTCTGGACCAAGTTTGACAGGAAGAGAAGGTCCCTGGGAAGCTGTCAGACAAATATCTCTCAGTGATGAGTGGGTATTATCTGAAGCTGTGTTGGGCAGGAGAGTGGATTAGATTATAGTTTCTTTAGAACTTTCCAGTTCTGCAGTTCCAATAACCAGTAATCCTAAAAAATTAGTGGTTAATATAATTTTTCAAGACCCTCACCCCTTCAAAAAATGTGCTGGCTTTACATAAAACTTTACATAAAGTTTTCATAAAATAAACCAAAAAACTTATGAGCTAAACTATCATTTCTACCATCCTCTACAAAAACCTGGTATGTATTCATATTATTTTATTATGGTATGATATTGGGAAACAATTATTTTCTTGTGCTTAATGGTGTAAGAACTGCAACAACTCACAAGTACCAGACAAGCCTTTTTAAATGGTCTACAGAAATTACTACTGAAACACCATAAAGTCTATATACAGTACCTGATCTTACAAAATAAAATCAACACTCCTACACTGAGAGATGTATCACCTAGAGAGAGCCATCTGCCTGCATGCTCTCTGGTTTGCTTTTCTGTTAGTTCTTATGTCTGAGGGCAGAAAAAGCAAAGACCAAGAAACGACAGGCAGAGTTATTATATCAGAGTATATACTAGAGTATTTAACATAGATTCTGTAAAAATAAATAAAACAATAGCTTAAACTAAATGAAATAAATGTTTCTTTATTTTTGATGGATTAAATTTTGTATTTCCACTACAGTTCAGACACATGACTTAAAATTTTTTTTTAAATTTTCTGTTTAAAAACATTGTACAAAAAACATCACAAGAAAAGAATGGTTCCAAAATATACTTTAAATTATACAAGCCAGCTGTGTATAACATGATACACAGCTTGGTGCACTATTTTGCCTTTTTTTTGAACATATTAAAACACATCAGCACCCTGCTCCAGATTCAGCTCCTGTATGAAGAAAAAGCATTTCTGCCTGGATTTAGTAGATTTATTCTAATAGCCAATGTTACTCACTCTTTCTTCCTTTCTTTCAAAGAGAAACTGAACTCAGACCTATCACACTTACAAATCACAATGAAATTTTGCATCGTTGATATTATTCCCTTGGCCTTTACTGTGAGATCACTCTGCACTTTACAGCAGTAGGTAATTCTGTTGATTTTTTTTCCTCTCCCTGCAGTCTGAAGGATTTTTTTGCATCTCCAAATGAATTTTCCCAGGCATGAGCAATACCCACTGAATGTATTTAGGATTTGACTGTATTATACGTTAATCACCTCATAGAAATTCTCAGCCTGCTGAGTAGCTCAGTTCACTGGAATATCAATTTCAATTGAAATATCAATGTTAAGTTTATTATTAAAATTACAAGTTAGGACGTATTTTGCATGTGCTTTCTTAGGGGATTTGTAGCACTTCAAAATATGTTTGGTTTCCTTTTTCCATTCCAGTTGCATTCTTCCATTTATAGAATGCCTTTGCAAATTTGCAGCAGCAGAATCTGAAAATGTTTTGAGTAGTTAGGTCTCTTAACACCTACTATGAAATATCACAACCATTGCATAGGCAAAGTGATACAAACGATATGAATCCCCCTTACAATACATAACTTGTTTTAATATCAACAATTACACATCCGTCTGTGGGCACAGATTGATTTCCTTACCCTTAAATCATGTTTCAGTGTAAGGTTAAGATGTACAAGGTGTACATCTTAGGAAAAACACTTCCATGTATAAGGATCTGACCATAACACAGGCTATTAACATCAATGTACATATATGTGATTTACAATCTTGTAGGTTAAATTTATGTAGATCCTACATGGATGACAACCACAGCTTGTATTTTGTCTCTGAACACACTTTAACATGTGTAGAGAGTACAAGGAACATACTAGTGCAAAATGAAATATAGGCATCTTGAGGGCACAGGAAAGTTTGGTTCTTGCAGCAGCTGCAATTCCTCTACAAGATCCCTCTGATTTGGCTTTTAGCTACAGGAAAGCAAATCAAACACAGCCTCCTGATGCTCACGTGGATATTGACCAAAAGTTAACACTAGATACATGTATAAATAAAATTCTACCTGTGTACCTTTGAGGTGTGTCCTGGTTGCTATGGGAATGGTAATCATGAATTTCCTGGCCGAAGTGGGATCAAAATCCTAACTTTCAACACTGCATTAATGTTGTTTTTCACACATGCAAGATACAGATTTTAGCTGTCGTTCAGGCGTTCACCAACAGAATAAACTCTTTTCCCTGACATTGTGCTAGGATGTTAAACTTAACAAAAAGAACACAAACCAAACAAACCCCAAACTAAACCACAAAAACCCAAAAAATCAAGTCAAAACCCAAAACAAACAAGAAAAAAAAGGTTAAAAAGCTAACAGTCACATATAGATAAACCTTTACATTATAACCACCAGCATTTCCAGCAAACGCCCATGGTTTCTATTCAAGCTGGTCGCTCAATGTACCTGAGACAGCCAATTAAAAAAGGAAGTGGTCAAAGTCATGCCTTTTTTTTCCCCCTGGGTTTTTTTTTTGGAAACTTCAAAGGTGATCCCTCTCCTTCCTCCTCTTTACATTTTACTGTCTGGCTTTCTGCCCATCCTGCAGCTGTTAGCTGAGCCTGTGTTTCACGGCGTCAAACCTGCCTCCTCACGGTCCATAAAGTTACAGCAGGGATCGTGATACGCAGGTGTGGAAAAGCCAGAAGTGCAAGATGGGCCCGTTAATGATTTTTCTGGCACCCCATGCTGAGCTGCTGAAAAAAGAGAAAGCAGCTCACAGAAGGCGAGGGACTCTTTGTTTGCAGAGATATTTGAGATCGTATTACTGCTCCCACAACAAAGGTGTTGGGTTTTCACTTTAAGGGCTGTTTACAGAAATGATCCACCTTTTATATAGCTTTTAAAAAATGCTTTGAGGCTTTAATTGGACACAGGATTTGCATCACACCAATATGAAAACTCTTACTTTTCATTTAAGCCCCCATTAAATCATTCCATGATCTTACTCAGTGATAAGCAGCCAGCTCCCATTATGTGGACTTAACAGAGGAAAACAAAAAAATCAAATCAGTAGGGGTAATTTGTGCCATAAATTCTAATCTGGGAATTTCTGCACCCATTTACCTTTGTGCAATGAAAGCAACGAAGGCAGAGGAGACCAACTGCTAAAAGAACTGCTGTTCTTCTTGAAATGACTGAACAATGTAATATCTAATATCTAAAACGCTTAGCTTATAAAAGTCACTTAGAGATCTGCTTCGCTTTAAACATTGTTGCTCAAGCTGTGATCTGAACTGTGTCCAAAGAACAACTTTAAACAACTTGAGGTCAAGACTTTTAGAAATGGGTGCCTGATACTCACAGCCTGCAGAAACCACTTTGCGGACACACAAGTGACACATGATACCCTCTGCCACTCAGAATCAATGGGTCTTAAATCGTTCAAACACCAAGGCATAGCCCAAATTTCACAAAATACTTAGTACTCAAATTCAACCAGTGTCCCTATATCCAAGTAGGAGAGAGAGCCTGAACAGTTGCATTTGGGCTTTAAACTCTGTTCTTGAATCCCTAGTTAGGTGTGGGACACTAGTACTTCTGCAATCTCTAGGTCCTAGGTTGCCCTGCATCCCAATCTTTAGGCATGTGTATTTTAACCCTGGCCCTTTGCATCAGTATTTTAAAGCTGGGCAGTACTTTGGTGCTAACAAAGAGCAGACAAGGACTGAGAGCAGCAGTTAGTGAGGAACATATTGTGAGGAGATGGTAG
The DNA here is from genome assembly GCA_002631895.1 of Agapornis roseicollis. Classification (NCBI taxonomy): domain Eukaryota; kingdom Metazoa; phylum Chordata; class Aves; order Psittaciformes; family Psittacidae; genus Agapornis; species Agapornis roseicollis. Next base: position 96,218 of record NDXB01022449.1, read on the forward strand.
GTTTAAGAGGAGCAACTGAGGCAGGAATGTGCTGGCTGCGCTGTCATCTCAGCTGTTGATCCATACATCACATCACTCCCTTAAATGTTTAGCAAAGTAGGGATTTGTCTACACATAATCTGTAAGAGAGTTACAATTCGTGTTTCTACAGCTCCTAAAGATAGAAAGGTGCTGGGGCTCAGAGCTCAAAGATGGAAGTTTAGTTCTGGAACTGCATATCTATCTAGACCTACATCATGGGTATGACACCTCTGGTGAGCAGTGGTAGATGAATTTCAGGCTCCTGACCTGCTCATATTTTTTTTTCCTAATACTCTATTTCCCCTGACTACCATTTCTGAAACCTGAAGAAAAGCTGTGCCAACTGTAAATTAGCTGGAAAAAGGAGCATCATGCTTCTGCTGCCGCTTCAGCATTGGGTTGTCTTACTGAGTGGCATCTGAAGCTTTGAGATACCAGGACATCTCTTTAAGAAAGCCAGTGGGAACCAGAATGGACCTCATCATCTGCAACAGTGAAGAATGCAGCACGGTTTTCTCCATGCCTGCAGTTACAATTTGCTCAGAACTGGCATGGCATAACTTTGCTGACAAATGGATAAGGTGCCTTTTCTAAGGACATTAGGGAATGATGTACACGTTTCATGATGCTTGTAAGTCCAGTTCTGACAACAGAATTTCAAGGGGTCCTGGTACACGTAAGACACTGTCTCTCCTCTTTTCCAGTAACTGCTGTGATAACTGTGACGGTATCTTCAGCACAGAAATATAACAAAACTTGCTCATCCCCAGACTGCAAAAAGATAGCCTGTATCCAAAAAAAAGGCAACCAAAGCTCAAAAACCTAATTCAGGAATAGAATTCTCACAGTATTCACATACAGCAAGGAAATAAAGAGATATAAAGAAAGTAACAACTCCATTTTTGCTAGCAATGTATTTCCCAGCTGTCAGAAGGAAGAGTAAGGTGAGCTCATGAATAACTGCTTTTGTTTGACCCTTTGACCTTCAGACTAATCTTTCGCTATATGTCCTGCAGCAGTCTGTAATAACTTCCCCATCTTGTGTCAGCAGATACAGTTTAACAGCAAAGAGCAAACTCAACAAATCTCAATAGCCTTTGTGATTCTCCCACAAGCCACAACCTAAATTAAATGAACTGGCCTTTCTCAACATGTTTGTAGTGCCCCAAAATGTCTTCCCAACTGTATGAAAACTACATCAGTTTTTCAAGGAAAAAGCTCTGACCTTGCAGCTCTGGAGGGCTATGAGCCAGTGCTCTGTGCTCTCACAAGGCAATCAGTTTATAAAAAAGCATGTTACAAACTGAAAAGCTAAAGGAGACTGGGCATGGTGGGTGTGTGTTGCAAAACACTATGGTAAATTATCAGCTCTGCTACGGAACTCTTCAATGACCGCATGCATGTTATACGGTATTTTTGCACCATCACTCCTTTCTCTGGTGGTGATGGCAGCGCAACCCTCATCTGACAATGACAGGCTGGAACAAAATAAGCAAACAAAGCAATCTTAAGGGTTGTGAGGTATTGAAATACAAAACCAATACAGACAAGAAGTTTATCTCAAACTGATTTTTAGGTTCTGCCTTTCTCCAGACTTCTGTAAGATTCTTCATTCTGAGATTCCCAACCTTTTTTAATGGATGCTGCTTTCAACAGTGAATGCTACATATAGCATCCTGATTTTTGCTGCATTACAAGTCTCCTTAGAAAGGCCTCAAATCACAGTTTAGTAAAGCCAGCTATAAACCTCACTGAGTAAAGCATCTCACCTTCAGGCATGCTCACCTGTTCTTCATGGGCAATTACTGTGTCTGGGTTCAGCTGCTGAGCATCCAACTGGGACTGTGCTCTGGGATTTTCTCTGCCAGCCTCAGCTCTGGCCTCCCCAGCACAGCTGGGGCAGTGGTAACTGCAGCTCCTGGCCACATGCTACACTGAGATGACTTGTATGCCACAAATGACATAGCCACACCAGGGCTTTACCGTGCTTTACTAAATCCTTTAGGCTACTTCTAACACATAATGGTTCTCAACACTGCACACTGGCAAAATAGTTTTTGCAGACAGCTGTTATTATCTCTGTTCTGTATCAGTGGAGTTGTGAGATAGAAGTACCCTTGTGATATCAAACTCTGGGTTCTACCAGCTTATTTGTCCAACATTTAATGTTATGTGTTCCTTAGTTTGAAATCATAGGCTTTAACTCCAAGACTGAATGAGGTCCACATGCAGTGCAATCTTCAGTCTCCTACTTGAACTGGGGTACAGCACTAGGTTAGCAGGGCTATCCTGCTTCTTACAACCCTGCTAGCTTACTCAGAGAGCAAGATGTTTCTAGTGCACCCTGAATTTCCCAGACTTCTTTACCAGAATTTTCAATTAGAAATATCTGGGGTTTGTAATCTTCCTTGAATTCTGTTTGGCCAGCTCTATAGCAATGGAAACAAGTACGAGCTATAGCCATGTCTATGTGCTTTTATTTTTAAGCTGAAATACCGTTTTCAAGCTGTAACAATTTCAAAACTATCAAAACCCTGAAAGATTGTGAAATTTAAACCCAGTTGTGAAAACCAGAGGAGTTCAAAAATTCATTTCTTATTTCTTAATTTTGCCCATTTTCAGTCATTTCTAATCAAAGAAATGCTAAAGAGCATTTAAACTTGGTAAATCCATGGTAATATGACAAGGGCTAAGGCTTGTCTGATCTGGCAACCATGGGGAAGGTGGGAGGAAATCTGAGGGAACAGCCGGAGTGAGAAGTGAAACTGCAAGACTGTGAGATGGTGATCAAAGGGAACAAGGACTCCCAGGCACAGTGAGAAAAAGCATTACTGTCCTGGAGAGATGAATGAAAAAAATCTGTAAAAACACAGGGTCCCCTTTGTGATGTGTCCCAATGCTTGCTATTCGGAAGAGGTGACTTTTAGCTGTTACCTTAGTTCAGTTCACAGAATTTCATTTGCTTCCTTAAGTTTGCTTTATCTCAAGTAATGCCCCAAGCTCTACAGCGAATTTCAGTACACACTGGGTGTAAATACAACACCAAATATGGCCCTATTTTAGGGACTATCCAGCCAACTGGATGCCCAAAGGTTAACAAGCTGATGTTTGAAAAGTGTTTAATCTAAGAACCTCGAAGGACCATGTTATTAAGAAACAAATCAACCAGCCGAGATTTTCCTTTTATTGCTGTTGTCAGCAGCAGTCCCTAAAACCAGCTTTCAGACCAGAGGATCATCATGTGGTAAAGCAGGATTAGTGCTGGTAATTTTTCTCTTAACTAAGAGAGAAAAAAAAAAAAAAAAAAATCCCAATACAAACCCAAACCGCTTTTCTCCATTGCAACAGTAAAAGTTTGGGGTTTTTTTGAGTCACTTTCTACTGTAAGTTGGAGCATAAAATTTCTTCAGGTATGGTATAGATAGATACCAAAGTGACAAGAAGGAAGCCATGTAAATTAAAAACAAGCAAACAAACACACACAGAGAAAAAAATCCAGACACAAAAACCTCGCAAGCCCCCAGAACTAAACCAGCAGAACAGTCTGCTCCTTAATTCTGAAGCCCTGATATTGACCAATTTTTGCAGCTGGCCCACAGCTCTCATTCATATATTTTTTTCTTGTGCTGGATGGAGAAGAGACACAATTTCTGAGCACATACAATATTCCAGGTGATAGAACAAGATTATGGTGGGAAAGGGGGGGAAGCAGTGCTCTTCAGTAAAGCATTAGAAGGCATTTTGGAAGACTTCATCACTTCCAGCTAAAGCTGAAATTCAAATGTCTGAAGATCCTACTTCCTTTTCTGCTCCTGAAGAAGTTAGCCACCTGTTTCTATGAGTAGCAACTCTGGTTTGTGTATAGCAGTTTCTATGTAGCAATAATTGTTTTTAATGTTCAAGAAGGAGCTGTACCTCTCAAGCTGCTCCAGAGGTAGGCACACAGAAAAAGAATCAGTGAAGGGAAAGAAATAATTTGTACAGGGCTTCAAGATCCATTCCAATCAGGGTGGTGGTGTGGTCTATTACAATGACTGTGATCTGCGCACTCTGGATGAGCTCAGAGAACTTGTGCAATGCTTAGGCAGCAACATACAGGAGCCAGTGGAGAAGAAAATAGATAAGGATAGTTGGAAAGCAAGGCAATATGAGGTACTGCAATGGAGAAGAAAAGCTTTAAGAAGCTTTGAAGATAAGAAAAGATGGGGATTCAGTGACAGATCCTTCCATGGGAGCAGCACAAATACTGGCTGAAGAATTATTTTAGCTTTTATGCTCTGAAGAATGGAAGTATCTGCCCTGGAGCAGAGAGAGGGTTAAATGTTATTCTATTATCAAGATGGGACTAAATATAGGCCTGAACACTGTCCTGTGCAACAAAGATACGACATTCGGACAAAGTTCTTCCAGTATCTACCAACTGCAGGGAAAAAAGCAATTAAAGGATGTCCTGTTTCACCTTCGGCAGCAAAGAAGGAGGACAACCACGCTTGTTTAAAGCCAGTATATGCATAACATTTAGGACTAGTGAGATAATAATGTATTTTTTATTGGGAGCATCAGAATGGGGAATTTCACTGGAAAGCCTGGTGGAAGGGGAACAGTACAGTCACTGCTTGAAATTCCTCCCTATGGGCAAAGCACAGGCAAGACCTTCACAATTGAAGTGGTACATTAGCCTCATGTGCAAGACTGAACAACTCCTCTGCACCTTATAGACATACAAATAAATTATGATTAGAGCCAAAAATATGCCTTGAATGACTTTTTGAGATTATTTTTATTGTTTAAAGAAGACACCTCAGAGATGCATTGAAATTAGAACAAAAGGATGGCTATAATGCAGCTGCTCTTCAACAGGCAGGGACTGACAAGTTACAAATATTTTCCTATTTAGTCAGATAACTTTTTAAGAGACAAAATCAGCTCTCAAGTGCTCTGAAGCCAAGCATAACCAAACCACCCACTGACTTATGAGTAGCTGCAGAAATGGCTACCAACAGCAACTCCAGTAATGCCACTGGAAAAAACTGCTGACAAGCATGACCTTTATTACACTCTGCTTAATAATTATAGAGCAAAATTCAGCTGAAAGGACCCAGCCAGGGCTAGGATTTTCACACTTACCTTAGGAAATATTTGCTCAGTTTCTTTTTGGGGCTTTGTGTGTTCATGACAAGGAGGCGAACATTGGCAGCATGCCGAGCCCTTTGCTCTGGCTGGGCACTGTGGGCGGAAGAAAGAAAGCAGTCAGCAGGATACATTTTCTAAATGGGATACTCAACTCATGATGGTGTATTTGCCTCTTGATGTGCATGCATCTTCATGGGGGAAAAAGTAACTTAACAAGCAGGACTGATTTAGAGATTATATTTTCCTTGTTCAAGTCAATCTCCATTTCTTTGAAAGAAAACAAAGGAATCTTCTGAACAGGACCACATTCTGGGTTTTTTCCATATTTCACTCTTTTTATCCTACATGTGTTTTTTCTATCGGACTGTATTCTGCTTTCATTTATCTTCAGTGGAAGTAGAGAGCAAATGTCCTAGTGTCAGTGAAATGGGTCCAGTTTTACATGGGCATAGCTGAAGCAGCCTTTCCATGATCTCTCTCAGCCAACATGAGTAGAAGTTACTGGCCAAAGGAGGTGATGATCCCTCCTTTTAGTACTTGCACAGCTATGTAGTAAGTTGTATCAGATAACCAGCTCAAAACTAACATGAAAAAAATTAGGGTGCAGAGTGGGGAGATGATTTTCCTTCAGGCCAGCACCAAGATCTGATTCCCAGCCCAGGTGGCCTGAATTCCAGATGGAACACAAGCAGGGAAGAGCTGGGGGTGACACCTTCAATTTACACAGCACACTCATATCAATCCAACATTATAGTGAAACTACAGTCCTGGTCTAGTTCACAATTAAAGGAGGCAAATCAGGAGAAGAATAAAGAAACACTCAAAATGTTAAAAAAGGAATATTTTTTTGTTTGTTTGAGTTCTCTGAACTGGCTCACTTTTGTGTCAGGCAAGTACTAGACCAAGGACAGGAAGGGGAGAGGAACAGGACTTGACAGCAATAGCTGTTGTAGCAGCTTAGCTGTAGCACCGAACCATCACTTAGAGCATCTGAAGTAAGCTGATTGTTAACAGCAGCAAAACCTCAAAGCTGTTGAAATGACTTTTTTTTTGTTTCCTTACCAGCTAGAAAATTACAGTGGTTCTTTCTGACACCTTTGACACCTTTNTGAATATTTTTTTGTTTGTTTGAGTTCTCTGAACTGGCTCACTTTTGTGTCAGACAAGTACTAGACCAAGGACAGGAAGGGGAGAGGAGCAGGACTTGACAGCAATAGCTGTTGTATCAGCTTAGCTGTAGCACCCAACCATCACTTAGAGCATCTGAAGTAAGCTGATTGTTAACAACAGCAAAACCTCAAAGCTGTTGAAATGGCTTTTTTTTGTTTCCTTACCAGCTAGAAAATTACAGTGGTTCTTTCTGACACCTTTGACACCTTTCATAAAAGGTGGGTATACATGAAGGTACAAGATCTGGCTCAGAGACCAAGAACTGAAACGGTAGGGCTCGGAAACAGAGATTGAAAGCCTTTTTCAGGCCACCTTACCCCTCTTTCAATAGAAAAAGGGGGAGATAGAGAGGACCCACAAAGGCTGTTCTGATGAAATCTTAAACACAGTGTTTTTTCTACAAGTGGTTATTACCTTTCATGAGATCTACAGCAGTGTAATTGCACTGGTTCACTCACTGTTCCCATAGCTTCCTCTATCTGCTTCAAATCACCGTTGATCGAGTGCCTGCTACCTGCAGCTCTCAGGAGTGGTGTACAAGAAGCCCTACACTGGTGTCCAGAAATGTCTGGATCTAGTTGTGCTGGAAAAAGTGCAAGGTATTTGCACATTTTCACTTCCGGGCATGAACTGCAGTTGCAAAGGTTCATGACTGAGGCAGCAAAAGAAACCTCAGCCATGAGGTAGGTTTGATTTGGATCAGTTGATGGAAAGTGTCAGGCAAAAGTTTGCATCAATACCTCCAACTATTTACAGACTCTTAGATGAAAAAGCTTATTCCAATGACTTCTTGAATAATAACATGATGAATGCAGTCAGCAGCTGCAACAATGGTGTGGATAGAGTGCACTTAGATTTTGTAATGGATCTGATTTAAAATTTCCTGTAAAATTCTGCACTTTGCAGTGGGCAGATTCAGAATAACTAGACAGGCCAAGTTCAACCAGAAAAGATCCTGAGCAATATGATCTCAATCTGAAGTTGGAGCAGAAGTTGGATGCGAAACCTTCAGAAGTCCCTTTCAACCACTACCTTTTTAATGCTTCTAAGCACACATTACTAAAGATTTGCTCTCTTTAACACTAACTTTGCTCACTTTAACAGGAATACCATGCTTCACTTGAGTACTTTACCAAGAGCACTTACAAATGATAACAGCAGAGGTCATTACCAAAACCAAATGCCTCTCTGGACTACCTGCTTTGGCCAAACACCCAGTCATTGCCCTGTCAGTGTGACAGCTGGGTGAAGTACAATGGACCCTTGAACAGGAGACAGGGTCAAAATCAGTTATGCCCTCTTGACCTCAAGACATATTAAATAAAGCAGGATTAGATGAAGAGTTGTCAGGGAGAAAACACACTCTAAAGTCTGATTATTGTTCTTCAAACTATAAAACTATTTGTCTTTACCTGGAGAAGAGCTTGTGTGCCTTTGAGACCATCTCCTCTTTCCAGCTGGCCTAATTAAAAAATATACAGGCAATCTTGTCTGTGTCCCGAGCATACAGAACAACACAAGCTGTGACTGAGAGGGAAAGTAACTACAAACATCCCAGCTACAGCAGGCAGATTAAGCAGGAGGCCACCTGAGCACACAGAGAAAGCAGCAGACCAGCCTCCTGGACCCAGTGCCAGAGGTTAGCTATATATTGTACTTTGCAAATAACAGAAGTCTTGTAGTTCTCTTCTTGCTGAAACCTCGTGCAGCCTGCAAACAAGAGTTAAAGCAAAGAAGAGGAGCTATTTCCAGCAACCCCCACAAGCATGTGCATCCCATAGTTTTTTGTCAGTTGCACACAGCCTTAACTTTAAGACTTCCATTGCTTTAACTGGGTGTGTTCATTTTGACAAAACAGAAGGTAAGGAAAGGCAGTCTCAGAGAGAAGACCTTCATGATAGCTCCACTCCTTTTTGTTAATGTAGTAAACATGGGAGCATTGCTTTAATTTCAGTCATGTGAAAAGGTAAAAAAGCAAAATCTTATCTCAGTGCATAATTATCATGTCCTTAAAAAATTGCTAAGAGTTTGAAAGACAAGTAACAATTGCATTTCCTGCATGCAGGAAAACAAGGGGAAAAAGAAGACATCTGACGAAGGAAATGATCAGGCATTCTATCTAGCTTCCCGGCAAAGAGAAGGATGAGTGAGAACTGATTTTTATGCTGCTTGCTGCATGGTCCTGCAAGTCAATGCAGATCCCTACTTTTTGCTTCAGGTCTGTTTCAGGAAAGATTTTGCACCCAGCAGGCAAAGTGTGCCAGCACTGGAGTGAGCAGTGTTATCGGGTGTCAGCTGCAGCACTCTGATACATCCTTGAGAACTAGCACATCATTAGGGATACTTTCACAATGGAATGTGTGGGTCCTAGGTCCATATGTCAGACAAAACTGAGGATGCTTTTTCTTTAATTAGAAAACTAAAACAAAACCTAACTGCAAATAATTTCTAGCAACTCTTCCTGTAAGTGCTGCTGTTACATTTGATTTTGGCACTACTACTGAGACACTCAAAAAGCATTTTGATAAAGTGACTCTGTATGCTCTTCTGTTTAAAAAAAGAAAGAAAAAACTCCAAACCCAGCCAACCAAAAACCCCACCAAGAGATGTAGCTATTTGTTTGAAAAGTGGTCTGGAAAAGAAATTAACATGGAAAATTTTGCAAAGCAACACCAGGTATTAGAAATATAAAGTCTGATGCTCTCATCTCTGCACCTTGGGCAGTCATTGCCACCTCCCTGAATTAGCAGCAGTTTACACCTACTTGCACTGATATAAATGACAACACAAAAGCAAGGTGATAGAAAACAGGTCTGCAATGTATAGCCCCAGCCAAACACACCTGCACCCCTTTCACAGAGCAAACATATCCCTCTATGTCTAAGTGTATATTACAATAATACTAATATGCTATGGGGTACTACATACAACATAAACAACAATTTTACACACTAGGCTTATAAGAGCTTTGCTAATGACTGATATTTCCACAAACAATAAAATATCCCTGTCCGTGTATTGCATCCTAAGTACACTTTAAAATAAATCAGAATTTGTTCTTTGGCACAGCTGAAGCATGGCCTGCTCCCCCAGCAGCTATCTTCACGAAGAAAACACGAGTTCACCGCAATCAAGGAGTTGGCAACACAAGGCATCACAGTTCCCAAAGACCCTTCCAATTTCTACAGGCAAGTACCTGTCCCGGTGACTCGTCTTCAAGAGCACACCAGTACAAGATTAAATACCAGAGTCCCTGACCACACTGGCATATGACCTCAGCTGTTACTCTTTGTAAACTACATGGCGGAATGACCATTCAGAAAGAAGTGATGCTGTGGTTTGCTTTTTCACCTTGAGGTTGCTGAAAAACATGAAGACCCATGGTGCTCTCCAGCCTTCCTTACTGTGCTGCTAAAAATGAACTGACACAGGCCTCTCATTCTCCACAGCAGTAACCTGTCCTGTGGATGCAAGAGACTGCCAAAATCACATTCAAGACTCCTCCACTCATGGAAACATTTGTAGTTAACAACTCTAGATTCTTTTCCTGATTATCAAGTTTTATTCCAGACATAACTGGAAATACTTACTTTGAAATAAATTCCTAAAGACCCTTCTTACAGAATAGCTATTCAGATTATCTCCCTGTATTAGGCCTGCCCAAAGAAACTTATTTCTTCACATAGCCAAGCATGGGAAAGGAAGCCCGCTGTCTGAAGAATAACCTGTCTATCCACAACACAGCAGCTCCATTGCACCAGCTGCCACATGGATTGCTTTCTATCTATAATCCACCTTCTTCATAACCAGCAAGCTAATACTGTGGGGTTCCCTTCAAGTATTTTTATAGAAGAACATTATGTTCTTAGTGAAGAATAAAAGTGAAGTTCAAACCAAGGCCAGATCCATGCTCTGTCTCTGATATGGGAGGCAGGGGGTAGTCTTTGCTTCAGACAACATCATTTCACTTTAGGATGAACCACCTGAAATGTTGTCAATAAACAATGATTTCTCACTCCCAATCCACAAACTCCATTTTTATAAGATCTATCCTATACACATGCTTCTCTTGTTCAGAAATCATGTGCAGTACCTGAATTTTATCCAGATTCTTTGGCATCTGCTGCTCCACATCTGACTCCATTTGCCGCTAAAGGTTGTAAGTAACTATGTAACAGAGTGGAGTGAGTATCAATACATGCAACTTCAGGTAACAGAGTTTCACACTGATCTCAGCTGCTGTGTCCAGAGATAAAACAGGAGCAGCTGATGCTCAAGAGACCCTGGTTTGGGAGCTACCGGTATGAGTGGAAGGTGGACTGGAAAGGGAAGAAAGTTTATTTACACACAGCTGATGACAATGTCTTGCCTATCAGCAGCTGCTTCTCTGACATTGCTACAACAAAAAGTGAAAGAGTATTTGTGTGGGGATGGCATGGCTGGTCCTCAGAAAATGCAGTTCCTCAAAAGCTATTCCATGGCAAGGGGGGCAGCCTCTCCTCCTGTCCTTGCACCAAAGGGCTAGATCCTACCACCCGCAGACTTCCTCCTCCTATGGGAAGTGCATTTCATGATGCCTAACCCTAACTATTGTATGATTCTTTGTCTGAAAGAAAAGCCAAGAGCTTCTGCGGGACAAAAGGCACTGGACATATGTAAAGTGGTTTTGCTCTGGGAAAGGAAGGCTGTCTGAAACACTAAGTGGAGAAGTTCAGGGATCTGTTTTGCTGTGATTAAAAGCAGGTGTGGGAGGGAAGAGAGGGGAGCCACAATCTTTATCGATTTATATTCAAGTACACTGTAGTAGACACCAGACAGACACACAAATCCCCGGGTCTCAGGCCTTCCTTGGTATGTAAATTTCTGCATCATCCCTCTGAAACCTAATATTGCTACTCACAATCAGCACCTCTTGCTTGATCCTCCCTGGTTGCTGAACGCTGCATGCACCTCACTCAGTTTTGTCCCCTCCTCAGCTCTGTAACAGCCTGCACTATATTTCTCCCTCCTGGCTCTCACCCTTCCTTGTCACCTTTTTTTCTCTTCTAAAACTCATCTTGGCTTTGTCCCCCTGGTTTTGAAGTTATGTCTTTACCATAGAGTAGAGATATACAATTTATTTTTAACAGGCAAGCTCAAACACCCTTAAGTCTGATTTAGATTGCAAGGACCAAGCCCTGGGCACTTCTGATGCTCCCCAGTTCCAACAAAGCTCTTTCTGTATTACATTGCAGCTCAGCTCATACATGGATTTCTCACCACCCTCTAATGGCTCCTCATTCTCCTCTGTCTCTTGTCCCCTGTCTGTGAGATTTCTTCAAAGCTCTATCCTGGGCCTCATCTTCTGTATCTTATCCTCAGGGAGCCTCCTCTCTTCACACTGATATAACTAGTACCTCTAAGTAAATGGCTCACAAATCTACATCTGAATACCAAACTGATCTCCATCAGTTTAGCCCTACATATTTAATAACACTTTCCATCTGCTGCCCTGGAAGGATGACTATTTGTGTAATCCTAAACTTTGCAGTTATTACTGAACAGCTTGTATTTTTCCTTTTATGCTATTTCCTTTTCCCCATGCTGATGGCAGCAACATCCTTCTTATTTCAATAACTTTAATTCTTGATATTTCAACCCATCAATGCTGGAATATTTTCTGCTTTTAGGGCCCTCCTCAACTATAAAATAAATAAATCCAGACAATATGGTTGTCCATGTTGCTCATCTTGATCTACTTTTCAATTCGTCACTGTTCCTGTCTTTCTAAACCTGTGATGAGCTGAATGATATACATACATCACACTCCCAGGATCTGGTGCACTTAGCTGCAGTAAGGTAATCAGTCCACAGCAACCTTAGTTACATTACAAATACAGTGCATCAGCAATAGCAAAACCAGTTGTTCCCCAGCCTCTGTGAATTCCCTTCCCTTCCTGTTGAATTTTCAATTCCTGCACATTATCCCCAAATTCTATGCAGAGAGCTGGGTAAAAACTCTCTCTTGCTGGCTCCCCACAGTGCCCATGCTGAACATGCCCTCAAAGCGATACTTAAAAAAGGCAACTTCAACTTGCATTGAAATATCTCTTTCACGTTTGTGCCTGATTTGGACTCCTGTTCCAGATACTAGTTTTCACAAACTTTTTCAGAGCCTTGAGATAAAACTGGGCAGCATGTCCAAAAGTAAGGACAGAAAGAGGGACAGACAGCAGAATTACCAATCAATCTCATTTCCCTAGACTAAGAGTCAGAGTGAAGAAATCAAATCTTTAAGTATCCAAAAACCATGTAGATGTGGCCCTCAGTGATATGGTTTAGTGGGGGTCTTAGCAGTCCTGGTGTAATAGTTGGACCTGATGATCTTAAAGGGCTTTTCCAACCTGGTTGATTCTATGATTGTATAATCATTTGCTTACATGTTTACACAGTTTACTTCCTTTAGTTCCTCCTGTTTATTGCCAGTTAAAATAATTCCAGTGAGAGGTTAATTACATCCCAGCAAGAAATAATTATTACCTTTAAACAGTCATCTTTATATTTCAGCTCTAACTATCTTTTGAGAGGCATGAAATGAAAGGAGGAATGAAACAAATGCCACTGATTCAGTAGCTACTTCAGAAAGCCAAGGCAGACCTACCTGTTCTCAGTGTTTTCACTGCTTTCTTCACACACTTCACTACAAACCATTTCTTAGGGTCTGCTGATGCTCTGCTGACACCAGTAAATCAAGCATGCCAAGGGAAGATTTCTAACACAGAAGCTAAACGGCATGAAGCATCTGGTAGTTATGCTTATGCCAGGAAACTCTCTAGCCTTCAAGCCAAAGTGGCTGCATGCAAGCTGCTGATTGACATCCGTTCCTGGAGCACTCTCCACAGCAGAGTTGTCTGGCAAGTTCCAGTCTCCATGAATCTATAGCTTAATGCACATGTGTTTACCTAAATGAAGATTACAGACTGCAGTTCTATGCCCAAGATGGATTTTGTTAAAACTCCAGCTTTCAACAGTTCAATATATGCAATTCTGCTCAGACATAAACACTGTTCCAAGTATAAGTCACACCTGAAAATGGGATCTATTTTCTTCTTATTCAGCGAGGTATTGTTCATTTCCAAAGTTTACTAGGCATAGTGGCATCATCCAAGAAGACAAAAACAAAACCAAAACATCTTCTTGTCTACACTGAAATTGTTTTAATAGCTAAAATCTGGGAAAAATATACAAGACTTACAGTTTATTTGTAAAAAGTTTTTCTACTGNAGTTTACTAGGCATAGTGGCATCATCCAAGAAGACAAAAACAAAACCAAAACATCTTCTTGTCTACACTGAAATTGTTTTAATAGCTAAAATCTGGGAAAAATATACAAGACTTACAGTTTATTTGTAAAAAGTTTTTCTACTGATTTTGTTGGGTTTTTTTTATACCAGTAGGTATTGGATTAAATGATCCCTGCAGCTCCCCTTCAACTGATCTATTCTATTCTACTTTATCTTCCATTTTAACACTCAAGAGAGGTATCAAAATGTTAAAACTAACTTTTGAAAAGAAATGACATGATGCATGAAAAACTCTGGATCTGGTATTCCTTTATTCTATGGTTGGTCCCTGCAGCAAGCCAATAAAAATACTCATTTCTCATAGTACCAAGAAGTTCACCTTGCTCTGATTTAAAACCAGAGCTGGGGAACAAGAACTGCAGAATACAATTATTTTAATGCTGTTTCTTTTTAAACTCCATGAGGCTGAGGATATTTGTTTCACCTATAGTGATAAACATATACAAGTGCACAGTTGAATTAAATGAAAACTGAAAGAAGACTTGCCTGTTTTTGTATGAGAGGAGCAGGGAATTTAAGGAAAGTGCAACAGAACTAACATTTGCAAGGGTTTGCACTGTGAACATAAGCACCTATGCATGCAAGCAAATCTTAATCCAGGGGTTGAATATAGATCTCTAACCCTGGTAGGCAGGAATACAAACCAGGAAATGCTCCAGGCAACATCTATGTAAAGCCCACATCAATTACCTGTATCAGTTACAGAATGAAGATACATTTAAGTTAGTGCCAGTTAGTGAGAAGACACAGCCTTTGATTGTAAGCCATTTGCATTTCATGGGGAAAAACCAAAAGCTTTCTCAGCCCAGTTCCCCACAGACTGGCACCCAGGTGGCTACCTACATGCATTGCACAGGCATGCTGCTATCAGTATAGAATGGCTCATTATGACAACTACTTGCAACTCCTTGTGTGACTAGAAATACATTCCTAAACACAAAATACTAGGGGGAGGGAAAGAAAAACAAACATCCAAAAGCCAATAGGCATATGTGCCATTTTCCCTTCTTGCTTTTCTTTCACCACCTCACCCTTGGGAATGCTGTTAAGCTGCCCCAAGCTTAGCATACCAAAACAGGCCCACTTATTGCAGCCATCCCCTCTAAACTCATGGTCTGAACTTCTATTTTCCATAATTGTTCTAAAAATATCTTGTCTGCACATAATTTTCTGTTCTTACCATTCTGCCAATAGTGTGAAAGGTTTGGGGGTTTACAAGTAATTTTCAAGAGCCCTTTTCCCTTTTCCATGCATAAAAGGCTGCCCCTTCATTTCTCTGCTTTATTTTTCTCCCACCTATTTGTGAACAATCACTTCTGCTTCAGTCAAGCATATAGAAACAAGCACTGAGCCAAGACATATTTGCCTTGGGTCAGGCAAACAGGGCCCGTGTGGTCCACCCTTAGCCTGGGGCAGGATGAAAGGCCAACCAGGTCCCCTCACGGTTTGGTGACATCTGAGCTAATCCTCCCTTCGTTCGGGAACAATCACAGAAAGTCACCCAAAAGTGTCTACAAATAAACCTCTTTCCAAAGCTAAGAGAAGATGCTTTTTCACCTCCAACACTCACCACCCATTTTCTGCTGTCACTTACACTGGTGGGAGCCCAGGGTGCTTTCAACAGAGGGAAATCATTTAGGGCTTTCTCTGGGTGCACGACTTCCTTCCTTGCAGCTAATCCAGACTAGACAGTAAAGACAGTAGTTAAAGTAGGTAATTCACACCAGACAGTGTGTGTTTTTGGAGGCTTTTTTTCCTTAACCAGAGAATGAAACAAATTATAATCATGTGTTTTCACTTTGTCTATAGGGGTAAAACTCACCTTTCTTTCATGCTGCTTTTTGCCAGACCTGTGCACTGAATAACAGTTAATCTAAATCTTCCTGGAAAACTCAACTTGTGGCTAAATCCTATGGAAAAGTAACTTTAAGAATAAACAAAACTGCAGCTTATAGATGGAACATCGACCCAGACAGTATAGATGGCAATGAACATGGCCTCAGGGCTCCTTTTGATGGCAACAGAATGAATCGGTTTTAGTTGTATTTCACTGCCCAAGTAAGCCTTCCTGTCAGCCTACGCTGAAACCATTTGGTATCGTCCAGCATATAGTGGGCCAAAGGCAAGAAGTCCATATTTGAGATGAAGCAAAGCTCTCACAAGCTCTGTGCTCCAATAATAAATCCTACCCAGAGCTCAAGTGACCATTTATTTATCTATCGGATTTCCTTTAGATAAAATTCATTTATCGTTGTCAACGACATTTTCTGGCCCTCCTGGGACAAAGCCTGCCATAACCAACTATTTTCCAATCTTGTAGTGAGTTGCAGACCTACCCAGGAAAAGCAGAGATGATACTAGGGGATAAGATGCATGGTCAGAAGATGTAAAGGGGTCACTGCACTTTCCCTCATCTATGGACACCCAAAGGCAGTGCTTTGGTCTGAAGTGTCCTGTTATCAGTGTGGTGGTGGCCATGCAGACAGCCAGGGTGGCAGTGGGATGGCTGTGGGATCCTCCACACTAGGAGGAGCTGGACAAGAGGCTGAAGCCCTCTTTTGATCAAAAGGAAAGCATTCATTATATCAAATGAACCAGCTCTTCTCACATTAGAGGCATTAGTCTTATAGCTTAAATCCATTAACTAAAATCTAGCTTGTCACTCACATCCTTGCCACAGGAAGAATGTGCTGCCTTGACAATGACAGCAATTACAGGAGACTCCACTGAAAATGTGCAAGCAAACAGCTGGGCATTGGCAGGCCCATTCTTCATCACGGGAGATGAGGACATTGGACCAGTGTCTGGGCATCACAGCTCTGCCACCACTTCGGAATGGGACCATAACTTTGTAGCTTCTCTCTTCAGTCAAAACAGAAAGCAGCCATTGTATGGCTGAGTGATAGGGAGGAGAAAAGTCCTCTATACAAAGACTATTACAATTGCTGATGTTGTAACAATCACATAGATAACAGCAATAAATACACTAGAAGTCTGGAGACGGGGAAAAGTTGTTCTGACGACCAGCTACAATAGTGTTCTGTTTCAGCTATTCTGCGAAAAAAAGCTGTGTCACCTCATAACATCAGATGGAGTATCAGTTAAGATCATCTGCCTCATGTTAAGGGAACCCTGAAAAAATGTATTAAGAATTAAACCAAAAGATATTTAAATTTCCATCTTAAATCATGACCTTATCCTCCCCCAGCCACGTTTTTTTCTTTGAATTTGAAAGAAAATTCACTTGTGTTTCCTGTTCCATCACTGGAATCATTAAGAAAAGGGGGGAAATAAAAGGAGAGAAATAAGATCAAAATCTCATCCTCTGCTACTACAAAATGGCCTGAGCAGACCAGATATACCACTCCTCACTTTTCTCGTTTACACAACTACTTCTTTAACTTGCAGTAGCATTGCCAGAATTCACCAATGGTGACTCCTTCCAAGTTATTCAAAGATTAGAAGTCATGTAATACGCCTTTTGTATTTACAAATAAAACTTTTAGCCATATTATCTAATATATAGGATATATTCCAATTTTTCTGTTCCATAATTCCCACACCAAGAGCATGCAACTTCTCTGGTCTTTCAAAGTATTTCATTGTCTAAGCTATTATTTTGTAAATGGGCTCTAAATTTGTAAGACACGTTAAATAGAAAACTCTAGTATGGAACTGTGTACCTAATTTATATAGCAAACGTAGCAATTCATGCAGTAAATTACATGTCCCAAACAGGGAAACTGAGGCACAAATTGACCACAGGTACATATATGTGTAATGAAAAAAAAAAAAGTTATTTAAGATTAGAAAATTTAATTTGGCAGGAAGAGACTGAAGTTCATCACAGTTTTCATTCCGTTAGAAAGATGATGTTATTTCTGTCCCTTGCAATATAAATGAGCTCAGTGTGCCCAACATGTGAAATACCTTATGGACAGAACTGACTTTACCAAATTGAAAGACAGATGGATGGAACCATTGAGTTCATAATCATACTGCTGCTTTTGACTTCTCTCCAGAGCATGCAGTACTTAGGAAAAGAATGCACACTGCAAATTAAACCCTCAGTTATCTTCAGCAACCTGACAGTCTGTCCCAAGAAATACTGCTAAGTCTGGCAGATTGGGAGAGCAATGTGTGCATTGCACAGAGGTGTGAGGAACGCAGCCCACCCCAGCTCATCTTGCAGGGCACAGCTGGTGAACTGTACACAAAGAGGGGAAGCAAGTAGGTTTGAGGGGAGGAGGTGAGAAACAGCCTGAAGTAAAAATGGGAGGTATTTTTTCCTTCCTTCATATCCTGCTGCTGTTTCAGCCAAGCAGTTTTCATTGCCAGCTTATTTGAAAAAGAAGGGTTTACCAGAAGACTTTTTAGGCAGCAGAATCTATCTCTCCAATGTATGAAAATGAACTGGGAGTGCTATTGAGTCTCTTCAAGCATTCTTCATCATCATCCTTTAAACATGCCCTTTTTGCACTTTGTCTACAGCACCTTCACAAAAAACACTTGGCATAAGCTGGAAGGGAAGGTGTCTGACCAAGAGGATAGAAGCAAAAACCAATAAAGCTTCTTTGAAGCATTTTCACCCTCCTTATCTCAGTGTCATTCTTCTACTTACATAGTCTCAAATTCTCTTCCTGCCTCCATGCCACTCAGGTTTTTGTGAGGAGCATGGAAAACTTGGACACCTTCATCAAGGCTCTTTACTTTAGCTCTCTTATTTCTCCCTGCTGGCAGCAGCAAGTCCCTGAATCTGACATTGAACTTGCCTAGTCCAACAACACTCTAACTTTCTATAGTCCTTTCCCACCATACAGCACAATGCTATTCCTGCTGTATGCAGGTGGACATGAGTTCACTCTCGAATTTAGTATGTTTAATAAATAAAATGAGAGGATCATCCTAAGCTCTCCAAGACAAGAATGTAAATTCTCATCCTTCAAAACTAGGAAGGTACAAAGCACTGAGCATGTTCCTAAAGCTAGGTCCACATTTTAAACCTTGCTAGACAGCCCTATGATTTTAGAATACTGCAGGGAAGGCAGGGAGCAATTCCACCACCATGGGACACAACTACTCCAGCAAAACCACAGTGAAGACACAGCTTCCCGGGCAAAAATGCTGCTCTACTGGGAGAACTTATTCTTTCCAAGGAACATCTATCAGCAAAAGAATCATTTCACCTGTATAAGCATTTGAACCAAGGAGGCAGGTCATTGACAAGAACTGAGGCAGTGAGTCTCCTCCAGAGCAGACCAGCTCCATTATTCTCGTATACCAAACACAGCTTAGAGGGAAAAATTACTTTGGATGACATAATTCCCATTTGAGTAGCAATGTTTGAAAGCACAAGTGTTTTGTTTAACTATAATATAAATTGCTTACTTTCTTCAATTTCCCACGTCTTTGGCTTAGAGAAACCATGTCTGGCTGCTCCATACTGGTTCTTACAAAGGCACCAGAAGGCAAACACTCGGAAACAATCACTGTAAAGTCAAATCAAAACCATAATCAAAATTTTACTGCTGGCTGGTGAAAGGAATAAAAATAGTTCAATTCTAAAACAGCTTTCCAGCATTCAGTTCCTAGAGCAGATTTGCTTCTATTATTTTTTTAATTTCTCAATATCATAGTACTTATAGATTTGTATAAGACAAGATATTTTATGCTATAAGCAGAGTGTAAATGCAGAGTAATCTATCCTCCTGATCTACTGATGAAGACTGAAATGCCTCTATACAAATCAAGGGATCAGTTTTCATCAACTAATACTCTAATCCCTTAATTCATAGATTTGGCAGCCTTGATTCAAAAAGCAAGTTTAGATTAATGGAGCAACTGTAGTGAACCAACTACATATTTGCAGTATTATGACAAAATCAGGGTACAAAACAACACAAGGGTGTAAAATAAATAGGGAAAGGTTAAGAGAGAAGCAAGGTAATAAAGACTGAGAATACAATCTGCATATTTCAATTAAGAGGATCAAAATGAGCAAGTAATACATATATTGTTACAGCAAAAGTCAACGTATTTCTCATCCTAATCCAAAATTTAGTGTACTTGAGTAATCAGTTTAATGCTGTAGTACAGTCAGTCGTGAAAACCACTTATTCGAAACACATCAGTCAAATTAATCAGACTGCCTACATACTCTGGCACAGAGGCTTCTATTTTTTATTAGAGTAATTAAAAGAAGATTACTTTGGATTTTGGTGTTTCACATCTCTATTTGAAATGTACTTCAGTTTTCCTTTTCCAAGAGCCTGGGATTTTTTTGTTTAAGAAGCAGAAGAAATGTGATAAACAGAATTACTCTAAAGGGATAACACCATATTGCTGATCTTGATTCTCAGGTGACACAAATGAGCACAGCTGCTTTGACTTTAATGAGTTACACACTCCTACACCACTTAAAGGTCTACTCTGTTCAGAAGAAAGCTTCTTCTGTTGCTGCCCTTTTTTTGCTATCAGTTTTGGTTTGGAGCTTCCCCGCCAAGTAAACTGCTTAAATATTCAGATATGATCAAGTGTGTAAGCAACCCAACTTCTTGATTGCATATCCTCAGGTTTTCCTCTGAGCTGTGAACCATGACAGCCCTGTAGAATCAGCACCCAAAAGTCTTCACAGTCCTGTTGGTTCTTTAAGGCATCAAACTTGATTAGTTTATTCTGTAGTCTTCTATTCTGAAAGAAAAGAGAATATAGAAATACTAGATTTAATACTCAATAGCAAAACCAAAATAAATTAAAATATAGCCAATGCCTTGCTAAATGTGAGAAGATGTGTTAGAGGCACATGAAGAAATTAGAGCCCTAAAATATACTATGCTTCCCCTTGAAGATGGGGCAAATCTGTTTACCCTGCTCTCCACTGATTTTTGATCACCATCTTCCTACTCAGGGGAAAGCATCTTAGATGCCTTCTTTTTCTTACAGATCATGATCCTTCAGGAATTACAGAAAAGAGGTTCCATGTTATTTAGATATGTTTTTCCCCGAGATAAACCTGCAAAGTAGAAATCTGCCTGGCTGCTGGTCAAGAACAATTTTAGACCCATCTTCTTTCACTCTCTCCAGCACCTAGGTAAGCATGGATAAATACTTAGAACTCAGTATCTAAATCCCGATCTTCTATACTAGGTGAAGTTGCCTTCAGCTCTTAGTAGCTTCTAAACTCATTGACTGATAAAGGCAGCTCCAGATGGTATTATCTGGAGTGGTAACTCAAAACAGCATGAGATAATACTCTGGACAGTGCATCTGCAAGGTGTATGAGCCAAATGCATATGGAAGAGATATGTATATGAAACAGAGCTGAAATGACTGTCAATGGTAATCAAGGAATTAGATTTATGTCCTCAGACAAAATGCTCTGTACTTCATTGAAACCTTCTCCCACATTGTCTGGTTTGCCTCAGGGTATCTCAAACTGAAATCTAACGTGTTATTGCTATAGAAGTGACTCTCAAACATAGCCTCATCACTAACACACTTATTCAGTTCTTTGCAATTGTATTACATTTCTGTATATCAAACTGTATATTCCTGTGAATAGAGGGAAATTCTCTAGAAGTTCTTCAAACAGAGGCATGCAGTGTAAGAATTAGTTGCTACATTGAGATACAGCTAATTTTTGACAGAAGTCTAAATTGCTCTCTAGGATTACTAAAACTAAATCTCCCCTGACACCACTCAAGAAACTCCAACCCTACAACCCAGTGTAGGAGAAACAGATGATTTAAGATTATGGGATTAGGATGCTTTTACTAGCTCTAAATCTTTCGTGATCGGTAATGTATGTATACATTTATTCACCACAAACTATTTGGTAGCCTACTTAAAAATAGCGGTTTCACTCCTTTTTCCCAGCAGGGAGGTGTTCACTAACACCTAACAGGCTGTCTCGTTAGAGAAACCAAGGAGCAAGCGAAGGGTCTGAAACATTGACCTGGATAGGATTTTTTAGTCCTTTTGGATTGGAAAAGAAAAATATATCACTAAGTCAGATGGTGGCTGCATCACAGATGGGAACTCTTTTGTAGGGAATCTCTGAGCATGCAAAGTTTAATTCTTCCTCATCTTTCACATACAACTCACATGTATTCTACAAAAATTCAGATTTATGTGAGAAATTGACATTGTAGGAAAACAGATGCTTAAAAATAGACTGGCATTATCTGTGGTAATATTTTTAATGTCTAACCATGCAAAGCCTTGCAGTAGACAAAGCCCCAGACTTTTTTATGGCATGATTTTTCTCAGTTATGCAATGAATACACATTGTAATAAATCGGATGATTTTCCAAATTCAAAACTAATATCCAAAACAAATGCAACTTTTGCAGCATACCAGACAATTACAGGACTGAGGAATAGACTGGAGGTACTTAGCGTTGTGAGACAATTGGCAGCGCCGGCACTTGATGTCCAAGCATGTCCACTTAAAAGCAAAATAAAGTTTTGGTCAGTATTTTTTTTCCCTTCCAGTAGCTGGGAAACAAAGCACAGAACAAATGACAAGTAAACATTCAGCCACAGGAAGCCATTAACAACAGTGGGCACCAATTAGGACCCAGCAGGTATCCTTTACACTGCCTGGTGCTCTAGCTCCTCCTCAAATACTTTGGCATAACACTCACAAACTCAGGCTTAGGAAACAACAGGCTGTTTCATTTACTCAGCAATTTGTAGCCACATATTCCTGCTGATAGGCCCATAAACCTGTTTGTAGTCCTCTTCTGTTTCCCTTCAAGTTTGTGTCATTAGAAACTACAATTACTGTCTGTCCAAAGAAAATACTTTTCAGGAAAGAAAATAAAATTGAGATACTGTGATCCTTTTCCTCTTTGTCTCGCTCTCCTTTTCAACTTCCCTTTTGGAGGAGAAAGCACAACACAATGGCTGAGGTCAGGAAAATTGGTTTATGGAGAAAATATTTGTGAATTCTTAGATTTTGCAACAAGGGCATTACTTTTTCAAGGCACATTTTTTTTTTGTAGAACAAAGTGAAAAGTGAAAAATTAAGCTGAGGCCTTAAACAATTAATAAAGAATGACACAAAAAATACATTCTGCTTCAGCCAAAAATATTGCACTAAATAGATGCAATTTGGAGATCCTTACATCAAGTATAAGACATTTTGTATCTGCTATCCAACGAATCTCAATAAATTACCCAAGCCTTTTAAAGTCGCTCACAAGTTGTGCCTCAAATCTTCCCTCAGGAAGAACAGAGTTCTGTGAAATGCAACACAACATGAGCCTCTGACTTTTGCATCTTGAGATAGCAAAATTAAGAAAAAGCAGGTTGGAATCCCCCAAAACCAAGTTTTTGCCAGTTTGCCGCTGTTTCACCAAAATGAGGAAGTACATTCACAGCATTACATCACTGCGAAAACCAAAGGAAAGGCAGAATCCAGCACAGAGAACTGAGGGTTCTTTGTAGTGTGTGTCACGATATAACACAATCTGGGTGGAACAATCCACCTGGCTTCACTAAATTCACTTTGTTTTAGCAGCAGCCCACAGCTGAGGTGCTCTCATGTGCCATTTCTGCTTCTGTCATTGCTGCTAGATGAAAGTTAACCAAAACAGCATCAGCTGGAGATTGGTCTCTTCTTGATACTTTTGGCATTACAAGAAATTAAGGAAAGAAGCCCATGACCGTGCTAATTCAGAACACACCATGACTCTCTTTAATAATTTCTTTCATCGTTAATAATTTCTTTCATTTTTCCCCCATTCTTGCCATTGCAAAAAACTCAAAGCAAACATCAGCAGATTACTGAGTTTGTTCCCAATAGCAATTTATGCTAAATCCCTGCTAAATCATCCATGACACAGGGGTAAACTCTACAACAGTTTCCAGGACACCTTTTCAATGAGTTTCAAAGAATAACCAGCTGTATGTCTTAAGCCTCCTGACATGCATCTGGATACTGCCACACAGGTGTACCTGTACACCTGTATAGAGGTGACCTTCTCGTTCCCAGAGCTAGAATTAAGAAAGATAACTAAGAAAAACCCCACAGTCTTTATGTGCACCCACTGCTCACATAGTTGGTGCTCACATCATAGGAAGTACCTAACAATCCATGCACAAAACACCAACTAATAAGAAAAGTGTTATTATTTGTACAACATATATATATGTGTGTATATGTATGTGTATATAAGCAATCCTTTCAGCACTAATAAACATTTTTGAGAGCTGCAGTTTATAGACTGAGATCAAAAGGGGTAGTCTCCTTGGTCTACAGCCATCTACAAATCAGGTGGTTCGTTGAAGCCAGTCATCTAGGCTCCTTCTGCAGTCAAGCAAGAGAGATAAGTGCCTCCAGATTGCCATTATCCCATTCTAGGATAGGTGAGTAAAACAGGTGAGATGAATCACCCTGCCACTGTTATCGGCCATGGGGGAAGGGGACATCTTAGATGAGTAGCTTAGGAGAGATAATTAACTTTTAGCAGCTAATGTTAAGAGAAATCCCATGCTACAAGATTAGGGAGGATTCTGTAGACTCACACACTTGTGAAAAATTCACATTATATTTGTGCTTACAAAGAAATTAAAACTTTAAGTTCCTCAAAAAAAACCCATATCTTACAGTCTCCATCATCCAAGCTGCAGATCACTGTATTTATAATAGTCAAAATGTTTGGGGAGGTTTTGTTTTCCTGAAGAAATAAGGTTCACACTATTCTGCTTTTCCAAGCAAATGACGTTCACATTCTGAATGTTCAGAAATTATGTGTTGCAAACCTATTAGCTGATTTCATTTAAATATGCATATATATAAAAATGTAGAAAAATCCTCAACATTCTGTGGGAGCATGTTACCGAGGTAAAGGACAGATCTGTCAGTGCTGGCTGAAGGGGAAAGGCAGGAACACAGCATCACCCCAGAAACCAGAGATGAAGCCATAAGAGCCATCCTGAGGCACAAACCCAGAGGAGGAACTTCTCAGTTTGACTGCTCTGACTCATCCAACACCTCAGTGTTGATGATTAGAGACAATAGTTTTCCACATCTGTTGTTCTTCATCAAGATTTCTGTTTAGATTTAGCATAATATTCATGCAAAGAATAAGAACAGCTTTTGTTAGTAATAACTGTCAGTGGTACCTCTTGCGGTACTAAACCAGACAGCAGTTTCTTTTTTCTCCATGCTAAGAATATACTAATATTGACTTATAAATGTAGGAAAGTCCACACAAACAAAAACCTCAGAATGAAAAAATGCTCAAACCAAATGGACACAGCTTACAAGTTGATTTAAATCACCAATATTTATTTCAAATAGGGAATGATATTTAATACTTTGATGAGATTCACACCTGGTATTTTTGCAAGTCTAGCTGTCAAAGGAATTGAAAAATTCAGGCTTCTGCTGGTAACATACATAATCTTCTGTCACCAAGTGCCCATTTTCTCCCTGTGTGGGAAAGAAAATGTGCTATTGCACAAGCTCTGAATAAACTAAACTCAAACAATAGGTTGAGAAAGGGGCAGACAGTGCATTTAGGTTTTATTCTGTTAATTTCCTGCTGTCTTGCCCTTAGCATCTTCCTTTCTTATGTCAGTTATTGACAAAATGGAGGGGAGAAAGCATAAAAATGTGGTTGAGCACCTGATTGAAAGTGGTTATTAAATTCTAGAAGTCAGAGCCTGGTCTCACAAAGCAGGTAAAATGTGGATATAAGATTTGCCTTTCACTTCATTGTTGTGGTTGTTTGAAAAGATTCACAGATACCTGCCGGCACTATACTGATATTTGGGTGTTAGTAAATAGCTGACATGGTCTGCATGGCCTGCATGCAGTATTTCATGTTTTGTGTTCTTTTAAATATAGCTATAAGCCTGTCATGCGAATAATACTGAAATCTAAAATGCTCGAGGAGAGGAGCAACAGCGTTAATTTTCTTGTTGGTTTACAACCAGTTCACCCCAGTCTGGTGCTGCATTCCAGCAATGCAAGGACTGGGAAGAATAGAAAGATGTGAAAGGACCGTAAAGCAGAAGCACCAGGAGACACCACTGAGATCAACAGGTCACACTAGAGTTTTATAGCCCCAGTTTCCAATGGCACTAACTCACAGACTGTCAAAGCCTAGGCATTTGCAGGCAAAAAGCACAGCAAAACAGCATCTATGCTTTATACGCCTACTTGCTTCTTTTATATATCACATACATTCCTACGCAAAGCAGCTATGAGATTTAGGTTCAGAAAGATAGTGAACTTGAAGCATTAAAACACATTTAAAAGCCTTGCTTCGCTGCAGACTTACCCTGGGTGGGGAAAGCAGGTGCTTCTTTTAATGCCCGCCACATCCATCAGAGAAATAGATACTGGCAGGTTCTCTGTTAGAGGAGAACCTTGCTCTCAGTTTCCTGGGCAGTCAGTTTTTCCCCTTCCTCCTCAATATTCTCCAAACTATTTCCTTCTGAAGAAAGTGCCTGAGGAAAAACTCAAAAATTACCATCCTTTGCTCCTACAGACTTTTGGTTTTTTAACACTGCAGACTGGTACAATCAGGCCTATAGTTTGTAGGTTATTTTATTTGCTGAAAATAAATAACTCAAGATTAAAAATTAGTGGTTATTTGCTTATGTATCAATGCATTACCTTGATACATGAGCATTGATACAGATGCACTACATCTTTACCCAAGCTAAAGATTTTAAGTCCTAATATAGTTCTACAGACACCATCAGTACAAATGACTCAACAGGACCAAGAGTTTCACACCTCCTAAGTTGCAGCGCAGACACTTTAAAAGCAATGTAATGAACAGTTTCTGGGTGCACATCTCTGGCCACATTTGTAGTTGCACAGCACAGTGGAAACTGAATCTGCAGAATGAAAGTCAGCGCAGAGAACCCAACATCCAGTCTGGGATTTTTCCTTTGGGCTACCTCAAATCTAGATCTGTGGCCCAAAACACCCTCTAGCAGCTGGCATATATGAGGTGAAGCACATGCTCCATCCATCCATCTGACCTCAACTCCACTCCAGTGATGTGAGCTGCCAAGTGCCAAGGTGGGACAACTGGAGGCTCCCTTCAAAGTGTGTTGCAGGTCTGAACTAATTAGTTCTAAAGATTTTCACCACATAGATATTACTGACTTAATGTATCTCAAGTATTTTCAGTTTGAAATGGTAAGAATGAAGTTGATTTAAAGCAATCATGGTCATTTATTTAAATATACTTATTTTCATGACTGCTGCTGTTTTCCTGCTCAAACCACTGGCCACACATGTCCAGGCAGACATAACAGCCAATGAACATGAGTGCAATTAGACATGTACAGGCCTTTTATAACAAGAAAGCTGAGCTGACCTATTTATTCCTACAAATGTGGTATCCTCCACAGATAGATTCCAGGCAGGAAAAAAAAAAAAAAAAAAAAAAAATTTTT
>NDXB01022449.1:130534-142047 GCA_002631895.1 Agapornis roseicollis
GGGGGGGGAGAGAGAGAATAATGGCTTCAGACACCTAGTTAAGCGGCCTGTTTCCCAAAAGTGCTGATGAGCCAGGAGCTCCTATTCACTTCAAAGAGTAGGATTTGGGGATGTTTGTTGCTTTAAGATTTATGGTCTCCCTACATCCTAACTGAGAGATGCAAGAAATTACAACTAGCAGCTCATCTCCATTAAAATTAGAAGGCATGCTAGACTGATTTGTGGCATCTATTCCAGGGACTAACATGTTCATGCTTCACAGACCCTGCTGGAGAAATAAGTAGTATAAAGAAATGAGGCTTTCCCAGGGAAAGCTTTGCTAAGGAGCAATAGGACACCTCACCACAAAATCCACAAGCTGACAGAAACATCAGCACATGAGAGATAGGAGAGGATGAGGGCTGTTTCTGCCCGCAGGCTAGTACCAAATAAACAGAATGATATTCAGCTCTCTGCTCTGACTATATTCCTGTCAGGCAGCCAGATTAACACGATTTTGTACACACAGAATCACAAGCTGGGCAATAACAGCCCAAGACAGCATGTGGAAATTCATGGCGAAACAAATACTATCAGGAGCAAAAGCCTTGATGCATACTGCATGGGGCAGAATTCTTACCATGTAACAAAGCTGTTGTACAGCCAAGCTGACAGGCCAAACACACAAAGCCTATACAAAACTCCTGACATTTGGATAGTGATATCCACTGGGATTTTGGGGATTGACAAGCTCACAAAATAAATGTGTTATTTCACGCAAGGCAGGATTGTTCCCTGGTGCTTCCTGAGAGCACGATATGCTTCACCCATGAAACTTTTGGAGGGTTTTCACCTCTCCTGAGGGAAAAAACTATCAACTGCAAAGGAGTAAGAGTCCATAAAACAATGCCAGTATTAGCAACCTGAGTGACAGACAGGAAGGAGATTTCCACAATTGGCATTTGGTGAATTGCAAGCTATAAAAAGTGTTTGGAGATTACTGGGGTGTCTGGGCTTTCCAGGCACAGCAGTTTAATTCTGTCTGCTACTAGAAGGTCTCGGTTTATTTAAGTGATTTCTTTCAGAATTTCTGCATATATCAAAGCAAGAAAAGGGAACAAATCACACTTCTTAGTCTTTGTAAGTTACATTTTCAGTGACTATAACTAGAAAAGCAGTTTTAATACCTCATGTATCTTTGCATCAAGCACTGGAAAAAACAGTTACCATTGTAGTTACTGTTACAAACTGCCTGCCTTCCATTTTGCCTGATTTATTTTGCTTTTACTGTGCTTAGTATATATTAATGTTTTTCTGCTTTAAAATCTGTTTAGTCTTTATTGTGATGCATAAATTGCCAAAATGTGTGTATCTATACTGCAGTCGCACCTTAATAATTGAGGCCCTCAGTGACAGTTTTCTATTTTAGCTGAACTGGAGATAGAAAGTCATTTCCTGCACCAAAAACCTCAAGCTTTCAGAGGAAAACATAAGTAAAATCAAATTTTGTTTCATAATTCAAAGAATTTCATACAACAATTGCAGTGAAGGCAAGGAAGAGGTCTGCCCTTTCTCTTCATTCAGCACAGTCGTACTGTAAGAACAGAAGGAAATCTTGAGAGATACAAATGACTTTTTGAGGCTTAACATTTATACATCAAGACAGGGTAAAAAAATAATAAAATAATAAAACTAATAAAAACCTGCTTTCTTTTTGCTGTTGTGGAGCTGTTAAGCAACACAAGGTGATGCAGCTCCACCACCCCCCTGCTAGCCAGGCTATGCAAGGCTATGGCCAATTGTGTAAGTCGGATGAAGACTGTTGTTAGTGTAAGAGCCACTGCTCCCTTTTGTCGAAGCAAACTCCCTGTTTGACCATGCCAGCTCTGCTTAACTAATAATGGCTCTATAAAGGCAGTTTTTTGACATCTGCTTTCAAAATGCCTCTCTTTATGGGTTTTCCTGGACTTCTTGGCTGTTTTGTTACTTGCAACAAACTGGCTTTCCAAGAGAGATCTGTATCTGGGAAAAAATTATACTAATTTCCAGTAACAGAAAACGTGGTTGCTCCCATGAACACATTAGCCTTATTAAAAGTAATGAATACTAGGTATACCCTTCCTGCTCTGTTACACACTCTGCCCAACATACTGTCATACTCATGCCCCTCAGCTTCACACGTTTCCTATTTTTTGCTGTTCAAGATTTGATTTGACCATAAAATCAGACATTTCTCTGCTTTTGAACTTCACTCTTCAGCAACCCCCAGCAGCAGTACACATAGCATCTCTCTGCATGTAGAGATCCTTATACAATTTAAGGTGGCATGGGGTGGGAAGGGAGTGGAAAGTCTCTGTCAACTGAATTGTACTTGGTAGATTTTTTGTTAAATATCTATATTTGTCATCTTTTATCAATATATATATATCCTTATAACTTAGGGTAGATGGAAAATAAAAGGAAAAGCTGATGCAGCTTGAATTGTTTAGCAAGTCAAAACTATTTAAATTATAAAGACCCTTTGAAGAGCGTTTTACTGTG
This sequence comes from Agapornis roseicollis, assembly GCA_002631895.1. Taxonomy (NCBI): domain Eukaryota; kingdom Metazoa; phylum Chordata; class Aves; order Psittaciformes; family Psittacidae; genus Agapornis; species Agapornis roseicollis. The sequence continues at coordinate 133,055 of NDXB01022449.1, forward strand.
TCTTTCAAAGGGAAGAGACAGACTGGCCTTTGATATATACCTAAGAAATTTATCTGCATTGTAGTGCTAAAAGAGATCAGTAAATGCAGCAAAGAAGGCAAGGCATAACTTTCTTTTCCTCATAGTGCTATGTGGCTTTTAGGAGCAGAAACATTCCAACACTTCCATCTGATGCAAGTACTGGTTGGCTAAATTGGAAATTGAGGTGTTCTGGGCACAGAGCAAGTGAACACAAGCAAAAATGTCTCATACATAATACTTTGCAAAGAAGCATATAGAAGAGTTACAGACCAGTAGTAACCACTTGAAGGTGATCGATGTCTGTAGTGATGGTGTTTTTTTCCCTGGGGAAAGGGGAAGGCACCAGCTGGTTTAGTCCATGAACTCTTTTCCTGCCCCAGTTTCTGCAAGCCTCTCTTCTATAAATTTAGCTTGACAGAACCTGGGCAGGAGACTTTTCTTTTTTAGGCGCTACCTTGTACACTCTCTTACCTGCACACTTCCGAACTCCAGGCTACAAACACGGGAAGTGTTTCCCGGCAGTACAGAACTGGCAGCTCCTGCAGCTCCCCACCAGATGGCAACGCTGACCCGGCTCTCGCCGGGGACACCCACTGTCCTTCGCCCCTTCCAGCCGCCGCTGCCCGGCCGCCTCAGAGCATATTATATACTTCATGCACGGGGTCGTTCGAGCAACAGATCGGAAGAGCAAGCGAATCCAGTCACAGATCATCTCGNGGCAACGCTGACCCGGCTCTCGCCGGGGACACCCACTGTCCTTCGCCCCTTCCAGCCGCCGCTGCCCGGCCGCCTCAGAGCATATTATATACTTCATGCACGGGGTCGTTCGAGCAACAGTTACAGCTTGTTTCTATATGCTGCCCGAGTCTCTGTGACTGCATTATTAACTGCCTTAATGTCCACAGAAGTGATTTCAGCTACCTAATATGCTAAATCATAGATTCACGTAATAGTTGGGTTGGTCAAAGCCCTTTCAACCTGGCCTTGAACACTGCCAGCGGTGGGGCAGACACAGTTTCTCTGGGCAACTTGCTCTCACTAAAGAACTTCCTAATACCCAATCTAAATATACCTTCTGTCAGTTTAAAGCCATTCCCCTTTGTCCTGTCACTACATACCCTTGTAAAAAGTACCTCTCCAGATTTCTTGTAGGCCCCCTACAAGAGTAGCAGTGTATGCTCAGAGATACAGTGAGGAAAAGAAAAGCCATAGGACTTAACTTTCTGAAAGAAAAGTATATTCACACTTTCAACAGAATAAAAGGTGTCTTTCCAACTGTGTACAATTACAATCTCTGGCACTACAAAATTATAGCTGTCATATTACTGCATGCCACCATCATGCAAACGCCACGGTGGTACTTGAACTAAAGGTAAATCTCAGTTATCAGTGAGACATGAGCTGATTCACAGGTGAGTGACTTCCCACTGCATTGCTGGAGAAAACATGAGGTGAGCATTAACCATAAGAAAACACTGACAGTATCCTACAACACTGACTACAACAAGGTTTAAAAGATGTCTTCTGGCATCACATAATGGCAGATAAATACTGATGAATGCCATGTAGGTTAATCATGGTTGGCTATTATTTGATGCACAGGTGAATATTCTATACTGATAATGATCAAAGAACTTACTTTGCAGACTGCCATCAACTAACTGTTGAAAATAATGAGCCCTGCAGCATAGAAAAATCTGCACCTAAAAATCTCATTTCCCTCAGTATGTAGTTATAACTAGAGAGGTTTGGGGGTTTTTAAGACTTTCTTCAGCATTTGACTATATAGCCCAATTTTTCTCTTGCCCACATAGACATAAAACAAAGAATAAAAATAAACAAATGAATTAAAGATACTGGTAGAATAACCACAACTGATATCAGAATCTTTTCTCTTACCAGCTAAAACAAAGTGCTCCACCAATACAGAAACTCTCTTGGCACCTGGGTACTAAACAGGGAGTTCCAGCCCCTGGGTAACTGAGCCATTCATTTCATTGCTACTCGATCAGAAATCCTGAAATCCAGTAGTATCACTTATCAGATAACCTGCGATAGTGGCATTACCTGATCCATCGGGGCTTGTTTCATCATACCTTCCTCAATAAATTGCTGATTTGCTGTTTCTTCTCTTTTCTTTGCAATCTCTGATAGTCCCTTTCTGCTTGTGGTTATTCTGTAGAAAGATAAACCAGTGCCAAAAAAAGAGGGGCTGTGCAATTGTGGCAATGGATACCTTCTGGATTGCTTGTCTTTGCCAATATATAAATCAGATCCTGCTAAACCCCAACGTAATTCATGCATCTTTTGAGATGCATGTTTTGCACGTATGTTTTAATTCACAGATACTTTTGATTTTGTGACTCTCAAGCAATAACACAGGTTAACAAACTACTTCAAAATATAAAGAACTAGTATAAAGGCTGTGTTTCTAAGGCTTTGAGTAACTGATTCAACGTATCTGCCTGGGTTGCTATGCCTACTATAAAACTCAGGGCTAACTTCAGTCAATGACCAGAATGAAGGCAGGATATAGCCAGCCTTAACATACTTTCCCACACTGCACATACTTCAAAACCAAGAGCCTGCTTCTGGTTTTCAGACCAGAGTTGAACTGGAGTTGAATTTGTGCATACTTAAACTGGCAACTTAACATACTCAGCAGACACTCTTCTGCTGTCCAGAACAGAACTGGACAGCCCAAATCCTGCAGGCTGCACCAGCAAACCACGAAGATGTCTTTCTACACAACCTCTAAATCCCACTGAAATGCAAGGCTTCTGGTGCCATGTGTGATGCAATTAGCATAGCAGGGACATCCACACCAGGTAGGCAAATATGGACACAAGCAACCACTGGAGGTCCAGAAGAGTAGCCTGTGCCAGTACAACAGGTCTTGTGGCTTACAGGTAGGCAATAGTCCCCCAAAGTGTTGATACAAATAAGAAGTAAACTGTGTTAGTTGACTGAATGTCTGTTGCACATGTTGAAAACCAGAAATATTACTGGGATATTTAAACAATGTTTCATTAGTGCCCCACTGAAACTAGACTATTCTGGAAGAGCTGTGGTACCTGACTAAACAAGGCACCTGTCAAACCCTCTCTAAGCTTTAGAAAATAGCAAGCATTCCAGGCAAGCACAACATGCAGGTTTAGGATAAGCCCCTGATGTGTTTTCATTTTTAAGATCTGAGTTGGAATGGGTTGTTTAACAGCAGGAGGACAAAACACTATGCTGTTTTGCAGTGTACGCTACACTGCACTTGCAGTCTCAGTTCTGGATTATACTCATGTACCAGATATAAGAAAATCTTATGCTATTTAGTGAATTCTTTCTGCAGTCTTATGTTTTTTTCTTGGTTTATTCTAAACTAGCAGCTGCTCAAACTCTGGCTAAGGCTGATACTTTCCAGGGTTCACCAAATTTCTAATGTTATTCCAAGAAAGAGGTCCTTCAGAAAGAATCCTCTCATCCCAAATCATACAAAGTAGTTTGTGTGGCAGTGCTTCTGAGGTGATACGAGCTCCCACACCAGTGGCCAAGAGACAAGACAAACCAGTTAAAAACCTGTACATCAACTTGCCCCTAGCAGGTGCTATTTGAGATGAAGCCTGAACATATCTTTCTTGTTTGCAGGATACTGGTATCTGGAAAACATCTCACAAACACATTTGACATTACTGAGAACACCCTGCACAGCTTTGCTTCTCTCTCACACATAGTGCAGTTTGTTGCTATGAAATCTCAGGAATGCCAGTGACTGATTTTGTAAGTCAGTGAACACCTAATGTGTATTTAATAAGCAGCAGTAGATGAGAGAACAAGCAAAAAGACAGCGAAACAAAAATGACCAACATAACTTTGTTTCATTAATAAAGAAGAAAAAACCCCCAACACTAAAAGCAAAAAGCACCATTACTTCCTCCTCTCACTTATTTGCAAAATCCATCTCACTGGCTAAACACCAAAGCATTGCTCTATAGACACACTGCTCGCAGTGGGAAGAATCCCGCTTGCATTGTAAGTAATCCTTTGCTACCAAGGACACGAGCAAACATGCATAATCCTGGTGGTTCTCACCACACAGAAAGGCCTGAAGGCACCCACTGTGTTGAAGAGAGTGGAAGGCAGCCCTGGCACCTACCTTACAGCTCTCATCCTCCAAGTATGAGGCAGCAACAGTGCCTGGGGCAAAGAAACACGAGGCAGCAACAGTGTCTGGAGCAAAGAAACACACCAACAATACCTTACGGCACTGACAGCTTTTTGTAAGTGAGAAGGATAAAGAGAAAAACTTCAAATCTGTAGCAATAATTCCATGCATGCCTGTTCTCATCCCATTTTTAAATCCAACATCTGGGATTTAAATCAGGGGAATAAGTGCTGATTACACTGTGGATTCAGATTAATGTACTCCCACACTGAGCTGGCAGTGAACACCACAGGGATCTCCTGCCTCGGAGAAGATGAGGCTGGCAGATGGTGCAGGTGCTCATGTTCTCCAGAGGCAAGATGATGCTACCACATGGGCAGTTATGATTTAAAATCATAGAATTCGTTAGGTTGGAAAAGACCTTTAAGATCATCAGTTCCAACTGTTCCCTCAGGACTGCCAAGACCACCATTAAACCATGTCACTACACAGCTTTTGAACACTTCCAGGGACGGCAATTCCACCACTTCCCCTGGGCAGCCTGTTCCAATGCCTGGTCACCCTCTCTGTGAAGAAACGTTTCCTAATATCCAGTCTAAACCTCCCCTGGCACAGCTTGAGGCTGTTGCTTCTTGTCCTATTACTTGTTACCTGGGACAAGAGACAAACTCCCACCTCACTACAACCTCCTGTTAGGTAGTGGTAGAGAAAGAAATGGAACCATGATGCAGACTGAGGTATTTTGTTGCTGTGCCATATCCCTTCTCTTCTTCATGTCAACCCTATTTTTCTATTTCCCCCACCTCCATCATGCAGCAGTTCCTCGGTGATATCCCATTTGTCTTTTCCCACACAGAGGTTCCCAGCAGCACCATTCTGAGGCAATTTAGTAAGTTTCAGGGGGCTGAGCTCAAATCTTTAGCCTACAGTGAACACTGACCTATAGAAGAGACATATAGGTTAGCTTAGATGAAGAACAGTGATTCACAGAGACATAAGAGTCCCACTCTTGTGAGTCTGTGGCTATTCACCTATTCCCTGACAACACAGTTCTGAAGTTTATTTTGGATCCAGCATCAAAGGGACTTGAAGATAGGGCAGCAGAAATGCAGAAAGCTAAACAAAGAAGCAATCAAACCACCTTCTGGAACAAGACAGCCTATGAATCCTTTTAAGCTCATGCAACTTTCTACTTGCAATGCTTAAGACTTTGTACGCCTTTTACCCTCAGTTTCCATACCTCTTGCAGCAGCAGCCAAAGGTAACTCAGCCTCGAGAAAAGTTAGGAACAAATCAATAGGTGATTGTTGGAACAAGAGGAAGTAACATGAGCAATACAAGGTGGCATCACACAAAGGTGAGTTACACTGTGGAGCATCCTGGCATGAACATCAGGAAAAGCAGTAGTATTCAGCAGATGAAAAACCAAATACATACATTGTCGTACCTGTCCTTCCTTTATGTGATCCCAATTTTGTCAAAAGTAAACACAATTGCTGAGAAGTCACTGTAAATGTACTGTGAAATTCAAGTACAAATCTGTCCATGTATGTGCTAACATTCTAAACTGGTTAATCAAGTCTTGAATTAAATGTCAGCTGTACATAAGATATTATGTTGAACCAACACAAACCAACACTGCCTTGTGTCAATATTGCTTTGTTCTTCTGCTAGGTGATGCATTGTCTACCTGTTCTAAAGTATCTAAACAAAGGCCCATAGAAAGTATACAATACAGTCCTAACCTCAGTACTTTATCATTTTCCTGGCACACAGGAAGATTTTTGTTGTGCAAAACCACCTGAATCACAACACATATAAATTAAGGGCCTGAATACACAGCAGTCAAATGAAGCATACAATTGCAGTGAGGCAACACTTGGCATTGCCCCATCTCAGTTTTAGGCATTCAGCTCACAGACTGGATTTCAGGAGTCCTAGTCAGACCCCAAACCCACATCAGTAGTGCTTGACAGAGCCTGGGTCTCCGGCAAGGTGAAGATTTGCCCTCTCCCTGATGTGCTGACATGGTTTATATCCTGGCTGCAGAGGGGAAAATATTACAAATGAAAATCCTAAAGTGATACAGAAGTGCCCAAGAGAAATGTTTCTCAAATCTAAACCTGGATGGTTCATTTACTGTAGCGAATTAACCATTCATTTAGTCATCTATAGGAGCCTGGATTCCCTCATAAGAAACAGCATTCCACTGTCACCTTTTCAATGGTGAAAAGTGTCCTATGAAATGACAAACTTTGAGTAACAGGCTAGTAGTATTCGCTGCACTCACCTTGTCTGCATGGAGGAGTTCACACACAAGTCCCCTCACCTTCCAGGAGAGCAATGCAACAACTGGCCGTTCTGCATGGACGAAGAACATTTTCCTTCTCTTCTGAGCCTGCTAGACAAGGGAAAGAGGACACACATGAAGCAGTAACGCTTCCCTAAGACAAGGACATGAACAAGGTAGAGAGGAATCCTGGTCTTCATTTGCTTCTAAACCGATGTGCTTTTAGTTTTAATTATGGCAATCTGACAAGAAACAGTAACCCATAAACTAATTTTCCCCCTTCTAAATCCTAGTTTCCTAATTCTACACAAACTTGTAGTTTTCCCCCCGCCCAAAAAAAAACCCAATCCAAACCTGCCCCTGAAAACCTAAGAGCTGTTTCTGAAACTGGAGCTCCACAAGTTAGATAGGACACATTTTCACAGAAAAAAGTATTTACTGCTCTCAGACAAGCAATAAAAATACCCTTCAGGCAACTGTTCAACTGTGAAAAGAGACCAAGTTATGTGATCTTTATTTGCTCCCTTCCCCCACACAGGCTCCTTGGCAGACGAAAGACAAGAAAGCCCCCATTAGTATGCTCAGGAGGCAAAAGCTCAGGTTTACCAGCCTTTTACCAGGCAACATGGTCAACATCAACCAGTACATGTCAACGTGCGGCCCAGTGGGCTGCATAAATAAGCAGGTTCTGGCATTTTCCAGTGGCTGGCACAAGCAGTTGTTGTAAAATGCATCACAGGAAGGCATAATGAACTCCTAGAAACACAACTGGGCTGCATGAGGAAGAGCCAGCTCTAAGCTGTAAGTGATTCTGAGAGCACTTACAAAAAGCCTGTGTGCATACACAAATAAAGAGACATGTATTCATTGTTTCATATCTAACTTTAGTGCACTTGACCCCACATCCACAGTGTATATGTGTCCGTGACTTCCTAGGGTTTCAAAGATGAAAAAGTGAGTGCCAGCATTCCTCCTGCCCTCTCAAGGAAATGGCCCCATGCACGTCACCTCACATGGTGCGACTGTCCGGGTGCCAGTGTGGAGCTGAGCAGAGGAACCAGTTTGTGTCACCTGCCACTTTTACTTTGGGGTATCACATGGGTTTGTCATCAATCTCAATTCAGTCTCCACTTCTGCTAGCTCCAACAGTGACGGTCACCAGCTAGCAAACCTCCTCATTGAGTCTTCCCATCCCTTCAGCCTGGCTCCAACCTGAATGTGTATCATTTACCCAGGCATCTGAAGACATATCATTTTCCCCAAATCTGCTGCCTCCAGCTCTTGTCCTTGTGCTTTAACCCCAACCAGAAGCATGAAAGGTTGGTAGAGAGCACTGGTGATGTTGGGAAAGCTGCTCTTGCAATCTCTTCCTACCTCGTCTTCTCAGGAGGCAGGCGTGGCTGCTTACAAAGTTAAGCTCTGTGCTCCAAGCCTTCATTTTAAACACATTTCAGGCTGAAAAAGCCTTCAGAAAGGAAAAAAAAAAAAAACAAACCCAAGCAACAACAAATACACACAACCTCCCAATCCCCCAAGCAAAACCCCAAAACCAACGCAAACCAAACCCCTTTCAAATCAGTAACAGCCGTGCAAATGTTTGCAGAGTAACAGATATCCTTTTTTTAATCCATCACTTGATCAAATACTGAAAACTTATTTCTTTAGATAAAACTGTTATTTGACACAGAAAAGCACAGAGAAGTTGCAGTAGTAACAGTAAATTACACCAGTAATAAAAGAGTGCACTGAAACAAATGCACATTTTTATCTTTCTCAAATTTTACTCTTGAGAGTAGCCAAACTACTTCTTTTTTTTTCACTAAAATTTCAAAGATATACAGATGTTTACCTGATGCACACACCTGGAAGAGAATTTCACCCTGTCTGGAGGCGGTTCAATGGTTAAAATATGGCACCAGACATCACGCATCCCTAAACACACAAAATGCTTTACTGATTTATACTTTAATCCAGATTATAGCATAGCCAGTCAATGCTGCAGTACAAATATTTGGCAATAGCCAGAGCCAAGTACCATGCCAAAAAGGTATTATATTAGGCAGAAGAAAAGAGAGAGCTGTTCATCTCATGTAAATTTAATGTCAAAATATATTGTCTATGACTGCACTTCACAACTCAGCATGGCTTTGTGTGGAAAATAAAACGCTCTGATTTACAGCATTATAAATGTTTGCTAAATGCCTTAATTGCCCACTCTTTTTTCAAAGTGCCTCTTTATTATTAGCTCACAAAGTGTGCTACATAAGGTGAATAATTTTTTCCTAATTCCTTATTGACACCTTTAAAATCTCTATTTTACTAACATTCCTTTGAATAAGAAGTCTGCTTTACCTCAGCATTCAGTGATGAACAGCCGCATTCAACTCCTTGTTACTATGGCAATATTACGTAGGAGGTACAGAAACAGACAGATGCTTTTATCTTCTTCCTTTGTACTTTGAATATACTCTCTTACATCACCATCCCCATCCCAGACCCCCCCTCCCCCCCCCTTTTTTTTTAAAA
>NDXB01022449.1:146976-249354 GCA_002631895.1 Agapornis roseicollis
CCGCAATGTGTATGGCTGCGCAGCCCTGAGGAATGCTGGGCTCTGCTATATTTATCCCCACTGCACAGGCTTGGGAATAAAGGCTTCAGGCAGGTCTTAGTGCCTGCTGGATACTGAGAGCTACATTTAAAAAGCTAAAACCACTCTCAGACAACTGGATTTGAACAGCTCCTGTAGCAGGTTCTTACAAGAAGCTAAAACTCCTGTCTTTATAGAATTGCAGAATGGTCTGGGTTGGAAGAGACCCTGAAGATCATTTAATTTCAACCCCCTGCCACGGGCACGGACAGGGGTTACCCCTCTAGGCCGTGTTACTCAAAGCTCCCTCCAACCTGGCCTCTTCTGCACAGGAAGGTTGCTGCTGGTGTCAGGATTGGTGCAATGACGCAGTATGGCTCAGATCACCTCCAGCTCAGCTCCGGATCATGTAGTGGCCCCTCACCTACAACAAAAGTGTATTTGAGTGCCCAGAAAATGATTTACCAGGCTGGCTAGATATGGTAGTGCTAATCTTGCTGGACGTCAGCTAAACTGCTGGTGCAGTGCCAGGGCACGAGGGTGCTGACACACGCTGGAGCTGTGCAGGGTGGGTGGGGAGGGGGCAAGGGCCTGACCAGGGCAGGGCCACATCAATCAGTACCAGGCAGGTGCTGCAGGGCTGGTGCTGGTACCAGCCACTTCCTGGCAGACTGATGATGTGGCTGAGCCTCTTGAACAGTTTTCTGTCTGGCCATGAAGCAAAAAAAGGAGCTTGTGACCAATACTTGTGGCTGGCATGAAGATGAACCTGGGCTATCACAGGACGAGGGCATGCACAAATAGGGTTGGTGTGAAATGCAGTGCCAGCCAGTAAGGAATCAGCTGGGAGGGACGAGGATGAGCTTCTATTCTGCCATGGAGGGCAGGGAAACTGATGTGCTGCTTACCTGCCATCACTTGTGCTAACAGCCTGCCAGAGAGATGCCAGCTCTGAGATGCCTCCTTAAAGGAGCAGGGTGTCCTCTCCTGCAGTGTGGCACCACTGCCCATGGGCTCAGTCCTCTGCCCCACCGCTTCCTTGGCACAGCACCAGCCTGGAGAAAAGCTCTGCCAGCCCAGGAGGCACAGTGAGGCTATGGATGTTAACTGGTTACCTGCCTGCAGCTGACTTGAGGACTTGCAGTCTTAAGCACAGCTCAAGATCAAACATCCCCATCGCTGTAATGACCCAGCCGTCTGCTTTGCTTGCAGGTTAAGACCCTGCCAACACCTGCACTAGTACAAGGCCATGGTAAACAATTAGCACAACACTTTGCAATGATGACTACCAAGGGTGTTTCTGATTCCTCACAATATAATGCCATGACTTTTTGCACCTCTCTGTGAGGAAGAGAACATTTAGCATAGCACTTTGGTGACTCAAGTCAGGTTCACCTTGTCTCTGCATACATAACATCCATGAGCCTAGATTCCTTCCTGTGCTCAGGGCTGACATCAGCCCGTTACAAACCTTGTGTCTGAAAGCATGATTTCATTCCTAGGGACTCCTGGCCTTCTTAAAGGAGAAAGAAAACATCAAATTCAGCTTACACGCAGAAGAAGTAAAACTGCCCTGTAAATACAGATGTAAGTCTCCAGTCTTTTTATTTATACTAGGATTCAAAGAACATATTCCAACTTTAGATAAACAGTGCAAGAGAGTTACAAGTACCTTGGTAACAGAAAGAAATAGATAACTGTCCAGCTATGCCAATAAGTGAAATAATTCTTATTCCTGCAGATAGAAATGCATCTGTTTAAAGCAAAGGTGGACTTCAGGTATTTGCTATACCTTAGCCTCTACCAAGCCCACCGGAAAACAACAGGCAGCTTGTCATCTGTAAATGATAAGTAGCTGTGCTCTCAAAGCCTTTTGAGACCCTTGCCCTTAGTTAAAACATACACATTATGGCACAAAAGAGCAGGCTGAAAGACAGAGACACTTGTAAATCCACTTTTCCTGGTTCTCCCCTTTCCAGTGACAGGGGTCCCTGTTCATATCATCCCTAGACCACCACCCCCTCCTCACCCCTGTGAAGTACGAGGCTGTTTCAAACCAGGATACCACAAATCACCACCTTGATAACACCAAAGCAAACATTCCTTCCCATCCACCCCTGTTCCCCAGAGCTCCTCAGTCATGTAATCAGCCCATGGCACCCACCAGCCCCTGCTGTGGCTGCAGCCCTCAGCCAGCACTGTCGGTGGTGCCGGTGCTGGGGAGCTTTGTCACTAGGTTTTCCAGCAGGCACTGGCCCTGGAAATGTCATGCAGAAGCACTGAAAAGCCCCAGTCTGAGCACAGGCTCAGGGCTTGACTTCAGCTTGTTGAGCCGTGCTAGCGGTTGCCTAGCTGTCAGGTAACTATGGTTTGCTTTAGGTTTGCTTCAGTTCAGAGCAATACCAAGTCAATATGTAGAGGGACTCAGCTATTTTGATGGCATGGCCAAGCACAGCCCTGGGGCCACCGGATCACGCAGGTCAGGGAAACCACTCTAGGGCAACAAAGAGAACGGTAGAACTGGATAACCAGGAACCTACACTGGGCAGTGGCACAGGCAGAGCATGTGGAAAGGTACCGAATAAACCCAAATGGACTGAAGGCCAAGGAGAGGGGAAGCATCAACACTGTATCCCTGCTGTCAAAGAGGGGAAAGAGCCCAGGCACTGCCTGCACAGACATCTGGCTGCTGATGCTGCTCCAACCCCAGCTCAGCTCCAGGAGACTGAAGCAGTTGCCCTCAGGAGGACCAGGAGGGATGCTGAAGCTGGACCCCAGGCATCAGGGTGTCTCCTGCATAACAGTTCTTACAGCATCCTTGAGGCCTTGCCTCATTGATTAATTTGGACTATCAGGTTTTATCACTGTAACAGGATCAATAATTTGGCCTAGTAAATTGTTAAAATATTAACTGGACAGTAGCTAAATTCTTAGCTTCACATTCAAGGTGTGTTCCCCTCAGGGCCTGTAATAAGCTTTTGAGGGAAGAGGCTGACAGCAAATGCGAACTGCCCAGAACTGGGAATGACAAAGACTTTCCTTTCAATCTCCCATTCTGCAAAAGCAAAACACTGACCTCAGCATCCAAGTGGTAAACCTTTGGATGTAAAGTTTCTGCAGAACTGGTTATGGAGATTTCTGTAACTGGAGGCTAAATTTATATTGGCAATTCTGGTTAAAAAACAAAAGAAAATATAGAATCAGGAACTCTTTAGAGCAGTAAAATTAATGTGGAACACGTCATGTTTCTAGAAGTAAATAAATCTGCATAAATCCATGACTTGTATCTATCCACTCCTGGGTTCTGATGGATCTAGCGGTGTTGTCTGGCCTCTAACCAACATCCATTATTCTGGCTTTCATTTCTGAAACTCTGACAGATTATATCAGGCTCAGTCTTACACAGAGGTGAGCACAAGGCAGAAAGGACACCAAGTCAGCCAGGCAAAGCTGCCCTAAAATCTCTGCTCTGTTAGAGTACCATCAACCTCAGCTCAGACCATCACCACAGGGATGACACCTCCCACCTACACTGGTTTTTGGTGTCAGTTTTGCTCATGTTCTCGTCTTCCCTTAAATTGCACATTCTAGAAACTGCTAATGTCAAAAATGGGGTTTTGTTCTCCCCCTCCCTCGCCCCCCCCCCCTTCTTAGAAAACAGCCAAACCCCAACCCCATAACATTTGCTCAGCCCAAAGACACATCTCTGGTAGAACAGAGGAGAAACACTCTAACCTTTGCTGTTCAGACCAGTCAAGTATTAGACAGACAGGCCTCTGCCTCCCTTTCACCCGCAGTACAAACACATTTGAAACTCAAACCCAACCCTTATGAATGAAGCCCAACCCCATGGCGTGCTCTTGGCCAAACCAGTCACAGTGACTGTGTTGTATCTATCACATCAGCTAAACCTACACCTCCAGCCAGTGCTTGCTGTACTTGTCAGGTACAGAAGCCTTCTGGAAGCCCCAAAGCACACAGCCCTACAAGCACTGACACTCCTACAGCTACGTGGGGATATTTATATCGTTCACTGACCAGGCCCAGCTTAAAAACCCATCATGGAGCCCACCCTACCAAGCATTTCAGGGTTAGGGCAGCCATCTGCATGTCCCAAAGGCTGGTGTGTGGTGGGATGGGGTGGCAGAGGGTGAGGCTAGCCCTTCCCTGAGCCAAAACGAAGCTGCCAGCAGGTGTCTGACCCACTGTCCCACCTCATCCCTGCAGTGGCTAGGGCAGGTGCATTGGAGGATGGGGAAAACAGGAATTCACTCAAAAACCTACAATGCAACAGACACAAAAGAAAAAGAATAATCCAAACAAAAACTGTCCCATCCTCACATCCCCTCCCCCAAGTAGGTGCTACCTCAACCTGCATAGGGACACTGCTGAGGGCTCATTGCTACCAGCCCCTTTATGGCAGATTGGGGCTGGTACCGATGAGCCCTGGGATGGGGCATGGGGTGTCACTCAGCTCTTACAACCAGTTGCAATGCTCTGGTTAGTAAGAAGTCCCTGTTTTTAATTATTACCAACAAGTGAAAGGGATTCCCATCCATGGCTGAGGTGGCAGCACAACTGTCTGTCAAGTGGAGAATCCCACCGTGCATATTGTCATCTCTCTGTTACCTACAACGGTACCGCACTGCAGGTAGAAATTGGACCATCATTACTTGGGTAAGAAATGGCTTTCCAACTAGCATGCAAAGAAAAAATACACCAAACCCCAACCCCTAACACTCATTCCCAGTCACTTAGATGTAGGAGACCTACATTTCAAATTGTCAGCTACGAGCTCTAGTCAAGAAACCCCGCTTGTGACCTTTCCAAAGTAAAAAGGGAGTTCTGCATTATTGGGTCCACTGCCAAACTGTTTCAACTCAACCCACCAAACCTGCTCACACTCCTGTGTACGCTGCTGGAAGCAAAGGGCCATCTCTGTCTGCCTAGGAAGCACAGAGGGAAAACCCCACAACAGCCCCTGAATGCAGCCCTTGAGCAGCGCTGACGAGCTCAGTCTCTCGGCGTTCCCAAGTGGTGCTGCTCCCAGCACCGTCATGGCTTGGGCAAGCTCTACGGCAAGCGGCGTTCCGGCAGCGGCTGGGTGACGAGATCAGGGCAATTGCATGAATTGCATATTCCACTGGAGGCAGAGCAGCACAGGAGCTGCCCTGGAGGCCTCTCTGCAAAGGCTTGTTTCAGCCCTGAGAGCCAGGTTGTGGCAGTAACAAAAGTAAAACAATGAGGTATGGAAAGAAGGACCCAGCACTGGGGAGAAGACCAAGAAAGAAGAAAACAGCTCGAGCACTGCCAGAAATAGCAAAAAACTGAAACCTTTTTCTCCTCCCTCTTACTCTTTTTTCTTTTTTTTCTTTTTCTTTTTTTTTTTTTCTTTTTGCCAAGGTGAGTTAAATATGTCCTTTGGTTGTTGGTTGGTTGGTTTTGGCGAAGTGAAGCCCTCAGCCACAGTCTCTTTCCTGGGTCTACTATTGAGTTACCGCCACAAGTGCTGCACGGCAAGGAAAGCCACCGAAAGGAGGAGAAGGCAGGCAGAAGGCAAAGATCTGCTGCTGGCCCCACTGATGCCATGTCCAGACTGCTTAGGAATAGCATGTGTTTCTGGCTGCCTAGTGCTGGGGCTCTTAGAGAGTCTTTTGCCACAGACATCATCGGGACAACTGTCACCACTCCCAGAGCCACTCATGTCATCACCTGCACACAGAAAAACATGGGTGAGCATGAGGAAGGCACAGTGTGAGCCCCAGCTGCTGCCCTTGTGGGGGGCAATGTCCCTTCCCACCCCTTGCTGCAACCCCAGGGAGCACTGGCCACCACCCCTGCCCTTGCCACCTCCTTCCTCCTGCAACCCCACCATGAGAAGCAAGCCCATACCTGACCTCCAGTTGACTTTAACCACCAGAAACCTCCAGAGCAGATAATATCAAGCAGGGCTGGGCTGGGACTGGATAAAGCACCCCAGGTTTCAGCAGCACAACCTCCAGCCACCCCACAGCAAGTTGTCTGCACTCAAACAGAGCCTCTGCAGCCCTGAGCCATAAGGCAGGCTGCCACAACCCCCCCAGACTGACTGCTCAGCCCCTCAGCCTGCCATGGACCTCTCTGGTTCTGCTGAACTCACTTGCGTCTTGGAAATCCACATCATTCCCAATGTTAGCGTTGCCCAGCCGGTTTGTCATGATCTTCAGCTGCATGATTTGCTGGCGAATGGTCATATCTGGCTTGGTGATGTCCACCTCTACCTCCGGGTTGTTAATCTGATTAGCTAAGCCGTCCCCCATCACTTCAGGCAGGTAACTGTGAAAGAAGGAGGCAAGTTGAAATGCTTCTTCCCAGCTAAGCTCACCTCTCCCCATTACAGATACCAGTGATAATCTCAGTGACCACCAGAGAAGCTGCAGCCAGTGGCACTGGCTTGTTGACCAGCCTTCATATGCTGGTGTTTGCTGCCTGCTCTTATGGATGGCCAAGCCATGCTGACATGGCCAGACCCCAACAGAGCCTGCAGCTGGCTCTGAGGCCACCTCAGCTCTCAGAAGCTGGCTGGTGGCCTCGCAGCATCAGCGTTCTGGCACGGAGAGGGGTTTCCTATGGGAGAGGGTGTGTGCAGAGGTGAGGGGTTGCTCTCAGGCTGGTACCTGTGAAGCCATGGGGACACTCTTTCCTGGAAAAGCTCTGTCTATGTGGGAGAATGAGGAGCATCTTCAGCTCCAGTTAAAGCCTGTTGGGACTGACGCCTTGGGATGACTGAGTGCCCCCAGCCTGCTAAGACCAAACAGGCCCTCAGGGAAGCTTCTGTTAAATAGGAATCAATCAGCAAACAGAGCTGTGCTGCCCCCTTCCACAGTGCCCCAGCTCATCTGCTCCTGGGGATGTGCAGCACTGCTGGCAGGGAAAAGACATGAAACATGGCAGAACAAAAGGTGCCGGCTTCAGGCTTGCAGAGACCAGCCCAGCAGGTCCACAGAATGGAGCAGAGAAATACACATGTCCACTGTATCTCCCCTCACCTTTAATCCTTTAATCATCAGCTACGAGGGAAGGTGTTTATGCAGCTGTTTGATGTCACACCATGTGCCTCCTCTCATGAGGAAGCAGCATTTCAGAGCAAGTATGGACAGAAAGGCACATATGCAATTCTCAGCAACAGTTCTGGAGTCTGTGAGGTAAATCCAAGCCCTTCTGCCTTCTGAGTGCATATGGAATTGCAGAACTGCTTCACTGGTACAAAACTACACAAGTTATTTCATGGCCAATGCATTCCAGTGCTTAACCCCTCAACACACAGCAAAATGACAACAGGCTTGACATTCCCAGGTACCAGCTTTTCAGGAAGTTCAGCACTTCTGTGGACAGGGACAGACCTTTCAGCTCAGTCTGAAAGTGGGGCTGGTTGAGATGAGGTGGAAATGCCTTTTATCAAACCCTCTTTCTCTTACCCCAGGACATTACTATCCTGGCACCTTGATCCTCTCCATACCTGCCCTTGGTCATCCCATTCCAACACTTGTCATCCGCCACTGAGCTGGCCATTATTTTTTTGCTGCACAGGCTGCCAGGCAGGGTGATCCAGTAAGTCTTGAGAGCTGTCAGATTCCCTTTGGCATCTAAAACCTGTAAACAAAAAGGATGCTCAGGGTCAGGAGAGCTCTGGGCTACCCCAGAATAGCATTCTGCCTATTTATTGGGTTTTGTTGTTGTACTATCACAAAGTCTGTTCCTATGCGAACAGGGATGTGTTGCCAACCTTCCCCTTAACCCAAGCCTGAAGGTTACATGCTAATGACTGTTCTGGTACCATAAGATTAGCCAGAAGATCATCCTGTGGGTCCATGAGGGCACTGCTGAAAAGCAGTCTTGGTGGGAGCCAGCAGGGCTCTGCCAGGGTGGGACAGGCAGGTGTCTGTGAGTGAGGAGTGTTTGAAATGTTGAACCATGGCAGATCCCATAGTTCACTGTCCACAGAATCCAAATCTCCAGAGAGGAGGACCTCCAGCCACAGTATATATAACCTGGCTCAGTAACACCAATAGCAAGGTGTCTTTTTGGGTAAGTTTGGCACCAAAACCATGAGAAACTGGTTATCAGCAAACTAAAGCTCAACCCTAGGCAAGTGGCAAGATCAGACCTGCTTCAGTCACGCCAGTACTCACTGATCTGATCTCCTTCAGACTCACCAGCAAAGACGACACAGCAGCTTGAGGGGTTGTCTGACCTGACCCACAGGACCCAGTGCTGCTCCAGCTGGGCTCCCCATGCTCCCAGTGCATCAGCATGCCTGCTTCTGAGGTAAACTCACCAGCATTTCCAGTGCTTGTGCAGAGGACTTTGCTTCCAACGCCACTTTCCCCCACCTTCGCTTGTCCTCACTGCTGGAGCCTTTTGTGCTGATTTTGGGATTTCCGCAGCCTTGGAAAACCTGTAAAACAACCCAAACTCTCTACTCCATGCTTTGATACTATTTCTTTAGTTAATTAGCATGCCACAGTTATGGGGTTTTTTTATTTCTTAAGTATATCTTTCCTAACTAAAAGATCTCTGAGATTCTGGCTTAGTTTCTGGTCAGGTTACTCCTGTACCAGGGTGTGTTTTCAGCACACTGTGACTGGTTTTGGTTACTGCTATCAAGCAAAGCATTTAGTACTAACACAAAATTAGCACAGGGTTTTTGGATGAAGCAGAGATGTTGATGCTAATTTATCACTTGCCATTTTATCTGCTCCTATTAGGATGGAAAAAGAAAATTCTGGGAAGAACAAGACAGGAGCTGCTCACACTCATGACCTCAATGGCGTGGGCTTCAAGACTGCAGAGCACAGGAGCTTCACTGATCTGGACAACTGAGGTGACAATTGGCACCCACACTCAGCAAACGAGTGCTCCCTCCAACAGGGGAGTGCAAAACTGTAGAAGTGTCCCAGTCTGTCAGGTTGGATGCTTCAAGGACAAATGAGGAAGCCAAACTGATCTGCTTCCTAAATTTGGGTACCTCCTGCCATTCTAACTACCTGCCCAGGTGTGTTCTGTAGCCAAAGAAGAGCAGAAGCACTTTGAAGGTACAAATCCTCACACTTTGCCTCTAGTAAGAGACGAAAGGTGCCTGTTTCTCCCAGTCTCTACATGACCAGTCCAGACAACACATCTCCTGCTACCTCAGGCAACTGAGCCTCGCTGGAGCTGGCAAACGGAGTCCTCAAACAATCAGACTGAATCAAGTGTCAAAGGGCAGGAAGGCCTTCACATTGTCAGTTTGACTCGGGAAACACCAGCCTTCACAAAGAAAGCCATCTGATTTGAAAAGATGGCTCCAAGCTTCCTGTAGTTACCAGGGTGCTGTCAGAAGCTATTGATAAATTCGACTTTGCATGTTGTTCCCTTAAAGCAGAGAGATCAAGACCTCAGAGAGATGCAGTTTGTGCCAGCTGCTGAATGCTATTTCAGCTAGTAGCTTCTGACAGCCATCAGCAAAGTCCTAATCTAGACCTTCAGCTGGTCTCACCAGCGTGTCTGAGGGACATTCAGCTCAGAAAGCCCTCTCCTGGGGTGCTCTCTGCTGATAGATGGACCCAACACTTACAGCAGTTCAGCACCATGCCAACTTGGTTACCAGATCACACTGCAAAGCTTATCAAACATGTTTGGTTGCTCCAGTTGAACATCAATTAGACTATTTACTCTTTTTCATTATACCGGATTTACTATATGACCCTTGGAAACACCTTTCTTTGTGGATGATGACATGTTTTCCCACATCATGGGCTTGCTTTTATGTGGACAACCTCAGCCTCACCTAACAAGGGAAGAAAGAACATGGCCTTTCATGTCAGAAGAGAGACCTTAATGAGTACTTGGATGCATGCTGCTGATGGCGCGTTGATATGTGCCAGTGAACTCCTGCTTGGCTAAGCGATACTTCTGGCTCTTCCCTTCTCCAAGACATAGTTTGAACCTGTCCCGTTCCTTTCATCTGCACCTCCACCCCAGCTGTGAGGTAGCTGCAGGACTTGGGTAATGTCTGGGCAAAAAGCAGAAGCCCTGGAGGGTGGTTTTGTTCCCACAGCTTCTCTTACCTGCAGCTACAGAGACAACTGTGGTTAAGTGGATAAATGTACTAAAAATAGAAGACCAATATAAGACAGCTTCATGATCTGCTTCTTGGAAGACAGTTGAGCATCAGGAGAGCTTGTTTTATACTCTCCAGATGGACTGCCAGATTGTAGCTCTGTCCCACAGATACAACCTGATAGCCCAGTGATTCCACTGCAGAACATCACCTCGAGGCAGGTTAAGGCAGATGCCTTCTGTCTCTAGGGACTGTGCACTGTCTGTGAATGCTTCAGCTCAGCCAAAATACTCCAGGACTCTTCAAACACAGAGCCACCTGACAGCAAATGGCACCATGTCTCCCACAGCCACTGTGTATTCAGTCCCACCTTGTGTGTCTGTACCTAAAGGTGGTTTGCTGGTTGTAGGAGGCAATAATATTTGGAAATACTTGAGGAGGTTTGTGCCTGTGTAAGACAGGTGTTTTCTTACCATTAAAAGAGAAGGCGTTTGACCTCTTTCATCCTTCATCTTCTTTAGTTCAGCTGAATAGTGAGCACAAAAAAAGTGTGCTCCTGGCAGTTACAGATGGTGCATCCTCATCCAGACCTAGGCACTTGATCTTACCTTGGCTGTGATTGAATCTTTGTTTTCTTGCAAGTTAGAAATAGCTTCAGAGATCCTCATGTGAATGGTCCCTATTACAGTGTCCACGTTGTATGGTCCATCGATCCGATCAGCCACTATGACCAGGGAATCTAGTGAAACAAGACAGACATCTCTCATTAGACTGCACAAACCAAGTTCATGATCATGTTCATGCTGCTGGGATGAGCTGTTGGCCCCTTGACAGGCTTGTTGGGAGACACTTCTCCCTTTTCACTGCTACCCAAGTGCCTTTTCTCAGCATGTAAGTAAAGCCACCCTCAGCGGCAGGGAAACAGAGGTCCCCTGCTGCAAATGGTAAATGGAACCTGTATTCAAAGTGACCAATGTTTCCTAGGGTGCTGCAGAAAGGAAAACTGGTGCAGAAATATTAAGTAATGCATAGCAATACTTGGCCCTAACCCTCCTAACTCATTACATGACTTCAGCCAGCAGAAAGTGGGCTAATTCGGGTCAATAAAGTGCAAAGGTACCGGAGGAGGACAATCACTTCTCTGGCAGTGAAGGAATGAGAAAAGGAGCAATTCTCACCATTACCTACAGGACAACACATCACCAGTCAGAGAAATACCAGCCTATAAAGATGGAGAAGCAGGCCAAAATGCCCACAACTGAACTAGTAAAACAGGATAGGGAGTGACTGAAGGGTGCCTCTTATTTCCAGCTCCTCCTGTCTTGGAAAGCTCTGATTTGCTGGCCTGGAATATTAGATGCTTGCCTAGATGGCTGCTTTGGGACCATGCTTGCCTTACAAAGAATTCCCAACCTCTGCTTACCTCCAGAGGTAATTCTCAGCACTCCAGTTGGGTCTGAAGCAGAACAGCCTATACACCTGCAGGGCTTGGGGCATCGGGGAATGCAGAGGGAAACTGGCATCCTCAGCGTCCAGTGAGATTTAAACAGGATCTCAAATCCCAAACTGGATTTGGACATCTAAAATGCCATCTTAACCAGATCTGGCTTTGCCAGTCAAAACTGCAATTCTGAAAGTCATTGCTGTGCTGCTGCTGCCTCAGCTTCCTAACGCTTGTGCTTTAGTAGCCCTGAGGCCAGGCCATGCATATGCTTCACTGGCTTTTAGGGACCTGGCATTCAGTTATGTGTGACCTCAGATGGCTCCAGTGTGGTCTGCATCCCCTCAGGGCACATCAGAAACCTCCTGGCAGGACAAGGGATAGAGAGCTGGGGTGGCCCGTGCTTATCTGGAAAAGAAAATGCTTCATGGTCCTGTGGCCTTGCCACATGAAAGAAAACAAGTGTGATGGCTTCATGCTGGTTCCTCTCTACAGAAAGAGGGTCAAATCCCATGGTCTAGGTTGGAGATTTGTTCCATTTGTAAATGGAGTTATTCATTAGGAGTGACTTACTCTGTCCAAAATCCCAATACCTCAACCATCAGCCTGGCAGAAGTCTGTCAGTGCAGATGGTGTGATGTTGCAGAAAAGCTTATTCAGCACAAGTTGGTACTGCTAACATTATTCATGAGCAGTGAAACCACCGGCTGAATTACCCCTGGCAGCTCAACAGAGTATCAGTAAAACATGTCCTTCAACCCACACCATCCCACAGTGGGTGTGTGTCACATATGATATCGCTTTAAAAGACTGATGCTTATCTTTGAGCCACATAGCAGATTTCCTTTGAGCAGGAGTCCAGCCTGCTGCGGCACAACCACGGACCACCCCGTTTCAAACCTGTTAGGAAAATGCTCAGTCCCTTGCCTGTGCAAGCCAGCAGGACTCAGTAGAAAGACCACAGAATGACTTATCTGAACTGTAGATAAGGTTTGTGCAGCAACACTAGGTCCACAGTGCATGTACTGTGTTAATAATGAAGGTCTGATCCTGAGCCCATTGTTGTCAATTTAACAGCATGCTCAATCCTTGCAAGTCTGTTCTCTGCGGTTATATGACTGATGGTCAGACCCTGACAGGTCCCAGAGAATGATTAAACCAAGTAAAGACTAGACAGGGACAAACCCACAGCAGATACCAGACCAGGCCCACAAGCCTCACAGTCTGGAAGCAGGTCTGGTCTGTGGGGACCAAGGGCAATAATCAAACAACTGGGAGGGCTCAAGCCTCTGCCAGTCTGGAGCACTGATCACTAAATGCTCTTTGCTCAGGTCTATAATATAAGATTCAACAACATGCAAAGTCATAGCTTGCAAACATTATGTATTTACTTTCCACAATAAAAAAACAAAAGAAGAAAAGAGCTATTTAGCTTGCACAAGAACAGAAACAAGGGACACAGTTTCCAAGTTAATGTGCTCTCTTTTCCTGCAACACATCCTATGGCAGCACTGATTTCTAAAGTTAAATGTGTCATACAAATGGGTAACATAGAAATAACATCTCCTGGAGTGTGAAAGAGCTTTCAGTTCACTTTGCTGCCACTCAGGAGTTGCAGTGTCATCACCAAGGCTGTGTTTTCCTGACAATCTGAGCTCGCAGAGGAACTTATTCTGATACGGACATTTAAATCAAAGGCTGCACCTCTAAATTAGTGAGCCATTATCTTTGTACCACCACTTACTACAAAAACCTCTCTTAATTTGACCTGCCCTAATTTGTCAAATTGAAAGAGCAGCACTGTGTAACTCCAGCTACACAGAAGGGCCTGGAGAAGGGGGAAGAATGGACAACGCCAGTGTACTGCTACCCCTGACTCCAGTCCTTGATCAAATTGTAACCTTTGACACTCAAATGTACATCTGCAATTTGAAAGACGATCCAATTTCCTCCTTGCTGTCCCCTCTTGACAGCGTCCCTTGAGGAAGAGGAAGCCAGAGCAAGTGCAAAATGCACCCGGAATTGCCTCCCTGTCAATCAGAGAGAGCTGTACATTGACCTTCCAGGAGACAGGCAGTCATCCTGCCAGGGGAGCAGTGACAGGTAACAGTTGGCTTGCTCTGGTCAGAAAGGCCAAAGGCCCATCAAAGTCCTGGTGTAAGCCCTTGGGGAAGGGAATATTCCTGGCCCTCTTTTGCAGCATGGGTAGCACTCCCAATTAGCTGCAGGAAGATGCCACTCGGTTCATTAGCCCCCAGTCTCATTAGAGTGAGGTGGGCAGCTGCCATCAATGCACCCCCCAAGTAAGTACACTGGCCTCTGGGTTTCGCATTTACTTTGCAGTGCCCCTTGAGAGGCAGATGACATTCCTTGAACCTTATCAGGGTCTTTATTATTAGCACTGCCACACACCAAGCCTGAGCCAGCCTGCTGGGCTACAGCTGGCCAGTGAGCTGGCAGCCTTGTTGGCCAGGCAGCCAGTGCCAAGGCAAGGCACCAAAGCTCATCTCCTCTGGTGCCTGCTTCTCATCAGCCCAGGCTCCCACAGCCTGGGAGAAAAAGAGGAGCTTGCTGCATGATGCTCTGTGGGCACAAGGGAGAGTGTTTACCATTGCAAACAAGCTCCTCTGATGTGTGCTGTAACAGAAACACACCGTTTTCTAAAGACAGACCCTCACCAGCCTTAAATCAGGTCTTCCAGCTCCACAAGCTACTCTCAGCCATAGTTGACATTCTAAGCAGGAGCCACAGGTTCTCGAAAATCACCCAAGGTCTTCTTAAAAGAGATGCTCAGGTCTGATCAAGCAATACAGAAAGGCCTGGATGAAGTTCTCCAGCCAGAGCTGCACAGGAGATCAGACCACATCATCATAGTGATTTTTTTTTTGCTTTAAACTCAATGAAAATGCCACCTCTCTACACATACCACCCCTTTACAATATCCATCACCTTAGGCTGAATGACACAACAAAACCTAAATGAAGTCTTACTTAAAATAGAAGTCTAATTTTCCCATTCACGGTGATGCCTGTATCTTCCTCTTCCCCATGTGTTTCAGACACCTCTTCCTGTTTACAAGTATGTGATTCTGATCCCCTTGCTCTCTACCCATGGAAGCAGTTTATGGTTTCACATCTCTAGACTGCCTCCCAAGGAGGCAGAAAATGCTCTGCTATGGATGCAGATGCAGGCAGCTTTGACAAAATACAGGTGGACGGATCTGTCCCTAAGCTTCAACACTTTGGAGGAAAGGAAGAATTACTTGAATGCAAAGTGTGAACAATCCCAAACCCAATCTTCAAACCCTTGTTATCCATACTAGCAGTGTTCTTTCTAACTAATAAAGCCCAACAAAATGTCATGCAATAGCTTCTAGGCATCAGATCACAGAGAAACCATAGCGTGAAAGAGACTCCAACAGCCCCTTCTTTCTTCCAAAATACTTCCTTCCACCAAATACTGCCTCAGAGAGTTCAAAAGGAGCTATGGGAGGTAGCTGTGCTGCAGCAGAGGAAGGCCATCTTACCCATCAGGTACTTCCACTCGGTGTTCAGGTCTGCTTGGTTGGCCAGGCAGCCCTTCACGACGTTCAGGCAGTAGTTGTTGCATGGCTTCACGCTGGACATGCCCCTGCAGTGCGGGCAGTACATCAGCTTCATGATGGCACGAGTGCACTCGTGGCTGAGAGATACCTGGGGGAGACAGATCTCAGTCAGGCAGACAGGCTGGTCAGGGGGACTTGTAAGCAAACCTCGCATTCTATGGGGTTCCTTGGTTGTATTTGGATTGCGTTTGAACCCTGGGTTCAAATGCTGAGCGCCACCCCCTTCCAGCCACATCTGATGGCTGCAAAGACAGCCCCAGAGGTCCACCCTGTAACTATGACCCCAACACACATGTGCCACTGGAGCCTCTGCAACCAATGCCACCACCATGCCCATTCTGCAGGAAGGGTTTGCTGTTACTGCCTGGCACATGCAGGTGTCCCACCACAAACTGCATCTCTGGCTTCCTGGGGGGATGCACAGTGGGGACATGGAAAGTTCTCAGCTGGAAAGGAGAATGGTGTTGGAGGAAGACTTGAACAATTCCAGAAACATGGACAATTGAGAGCACTCGACACTGGGAACTGATTGCTCACTGAAAGCACTTCAGGAACCGCAGGCAGCTGGTGAAGTGGCCCAAGACACACTATGCTGGTGGCCTGCGGGCACTGCATGCGCAGCCAATGCTTTGCAGAGCTGACTCTAGAAGTGGCTTTGCTGCCTTTAATTAAACCACCCTGGTCCCATAGGCACAGAGAGCAGGGCAGCAGCTTCTGCAGCATGTCACAGCTCTCCCAGACGGTCAGCCACGGGACAGTGCCCCTCCGAATGCCATAGATAAGGGGCTGTCAGTGTTAGCTGGGCAATAACAACCTGGCAGACCCTGCAGAGATGCTGGCAGAGATCAGTGCTCCCCTGTCTCTTATCAGTCATATCACAGAATCCCAGACTGGTTTGGGTTGGAAGGGACCTTAAAGCTCATCCAGTTCCAACCCCTGCCACAGGCAGGGACCCCTTCCACTAGAGCAGGTTGCTCCAAGCCCCTGTGTCCAACCTGGCCTTGAACACTGCCAGGGATGGGGCAGCCACAGCTTCTCTGGGCACCCTGTGCCAGCACCTGAGCACCCTCACAGGGAAGAACTTCTGCCTAATGTCTAATCTCAATCTCCCTCTGCCAGGTTAAAGCCATTCCCCTTTGTCCTGTCACTACAGGCCCTTGTAGAATGTGCCTCCCCAGATTTCTTGCAGGACCCCCTTAGGCACTGGGAGCTGCTCTAAGGTCTTCCCTGGAGCATCTTTCTGACCCTCCTCTGGACCCACTCAAGGAGGTCCACATCCTTCCTGTGCTGCCAAAGTGCTTTCTCCTTTGTCGTCATTTCCCATCTTGGCACAGATCAGTTTGCAATTCCCTTATCATTCTTTTAGAACCATTTACATAAATAAACATAAATGTCTGTATGCAAGTCTCCCATCATATGAGGTACTTGGCACTCATGAGGGGCCAAAAAGGGGGAAAAGTGTTGGGCAAACCTCAACCTGGAAAAATCCCTGATCCTCAAGCTGCAGTGCTGAGAACTGCCTTTAACTCTTTACTACTTGTGAAAAACACTTTGAAGATGGCCTTTTAAGTTTCTGCTGGGGACTCCATAAAGATGCAGTTCTGAGGTACCCTTAGGACAGTGTGCACACACTGAGCCTGCTATCAGAGACTGACAAAGAAAATCCCAAAGCTTTCCCCATCCTGGAACCACCCGCATGGTAGCACCCCACTTCCAGTCAGCCTTGGAAAACATGTTGGATGGTGCTGGTGCTTCATCACACAGGAATACATTAAAATAACCTTGTGAGAACCTTCTTCAGGACCAGGACAAAAATACCTAGGTCTCAGAGCCAGAAAACCCAAAGAAAAACTGCCTTGCTGCCTCGGCAGCCAGAACAAGCCCCGAGATGCCCGCAGATGAACATGCCCACAGCAGCTGCAGGGCCTGAGCCCTGCGGGAAACACCACGCAGGCCAAGGTTTTGCTCTGCTTCCCTGGTGAGCTTTTTGCCCGTGTTCTGGGACAACTGTGCAGACAGAAACCAGCTGCTGTGCAGCTCTGCTGCCAGGAGATGGAGGCTTTGTCCTGCTACATTACACGGCTGCCGCAGGCTTCATGCCTGGGAGAAGCTGGCAAAGGCATCACTGCTGTCTTCTGCCTGGGAGACATGAGAGGGGTGCAACAAAGCAAAGGGACAGGCAAAGAAAAGAATAGTTCAGTTTTCATCTCAGCATTTAGATAGCTGTGACTGAATAGTGACTGAAAAGACAATAGGTAAGAGCACGCTGAACACTAACACAGGCTGTAGCTGAAGATCTTCCAAACCCAGAGTATTTACACACAAAACAGGCGATGTGGCTAGGAAAGGAGCTGCGACCTCTCCTTCCCTGGAGACGCTGAGAGGGCTGGGGTTGTTCAGATGATCTTTAAGGTCCCTTTTAACCCAAACCATTCTATGATTCTATGTCACCTAGGCAGAGAAGCCCCCTGGGGCAGTGTGGGCCAGCCATCCAGTGACAGAGATTACAGTGACCAGCAGCTAGAAAACAAAGCTATCTGGTACCCTGCCAGAGCCTGTGGGGAACACCGACAGAGGCAGGTGACAGATCTTGGCTCAGAAAAGCATCTCCAACATGCTTAGCTTTAAAGAATGGTGTAAACCCATCAACCGTATCAGAGCTACCCAGGTGACCTCAGTATTTAAATGTGACAGGTCCATGGGCATTTCACAAGGGTCTCTGCTTGCAGAATTTAGCCTGGTCTCTGCGTTAATATTTGTGTGTGTCTCTTTCTGACAAAACAGAAAGGACCTTTACCCCATGAGCACAGCACTCCCTGCAGAGCAATTGTTCAGGGCCATCCATGCCCTGCCACCACGCCAAGCTGCAGAAGGCAAATGGCAGTGGCAGGCTGCATCTTGGTGCCCAGTTACTCCATCTGGCCTCTGGCACACAGCTGCCAAGGCTCCCTGTGATGTAGGCAGATGCAACCTACCCGCCTCTACCAGCCAAAACAGCCTGTTCCCAGCCACACTGCACCCACAGCTCCTGCCTGTGCCGCTCTTGCAGACTGCTGCCACCCACCTTGGAGCAGTGGATGCAGACAGGCACTGGGTGGCAGTGGTGCCAAGGCTCAGGCTCAGCTCCTGAGGGTCCAGAGATGGGGGAAAAGCTGCTTTTGCACTTCAGCAAGGCTCATCTGGATGTCAGAGAGGAGCTGTGTGTGTGACACCAACCAGTCAGGATCGTAGGGTAGCTTTGTTTCCCAGCAGGCAGCGGAGTGCTGCCCAGGCATGGGGGGCACCGCCTGCAGCATCCCAGCAAGGCAGCACTCTTCATCCCTACTCCCTTGCCCTAGAGCATCTCCTCTGAAGATGAGCAAGTGACACATCCACCACCAGCTGCTGCTCCAGTGAATGTGGCAGGTGCCGAATGTTCAACTCAATCTCTTGGCAGAAAGGATAAGTATTATGTGTCGCAGGTGGAAGAGGCCAGGCTCCATTCCCTTTTCCCAAAGAATGACACAAGCCTCTCCTGCTGGCAGCAGCACTCTGTTTTCACAGGTAGGCTGCAGAGGTGAACTGAGAACAGGGGAATGAGAGGGCAGGAAGAGGAATTTTGGAGTATTTTCTGCATGTTTCCCTTGGCCACAGCTCAGTTCCCAATTGTTCCACCCAGCCTATGGACTTCTGCTCCACACAGGGCAGAGGAGAGAAGGGCTTGGGGCTCCCAGAGTTCCTCCCAGCCCTGATCTTGCACCATCCCTTTGGGGAACATGCAGCACATTAAGGAATGGAGCCCTTCAAACAGCAGCTTTTAAAAGAATCTGAGCAGTTACAACCTACCCCCTTCTGTGCAACAGCTAGTGGATGCCAGCTAACAGCTGATGGAGAACCCCTCTGACTTCCCAGCACAGGTTTGCAATAACTGACAGATCAATAAGCAATGTCCTCTATTCATCACAGGTAGCCTGAAAGCAGGAGCATGCAAACCTCTGCAGGTAGACTGAAAGCCAACATAATTCCTTCATCTTTAAATGAACTGCCACAGCATGAAGACAGTACATGATAATAATTTATTTCTCTCAGTATCAGCAACCTTTGGCTGGTTCTCCTTTAAGCAGACATGGTTCTCTTTTAACTTTAGTGGCACCTATAGTCTTTTCTTAGCTCAGTGACCTAGAAGCTGCATTATAAGATGTGAGGAGAACATGCACAATACACTGGAGAAGCCATTTCTAAGGATCTGGAAAAAAAAATATTACTGAGAGATACAGCTTGGAGCCAGGGCACTCCTTGTTCAGCAGTCAGAGGTACAAATACACACACAAAACTAAGCTCAGCTTAAAATACACTGTTCCTACACCATCAGGTTAATACCCACATACTGTATTCTCACCCCAGTGACATCAGAGGGTATGGTCCCTTAAAGTGTAAGCCCATTGATGAAGTGGTAAAGAACAAATATTATCTTCTAAGATACACCCAAAATAGGGGACAATTTGGTATTGAGCAATGAATCATTTTAATTAGAACTACTTTCCAGCTGGGAATAGAGCAGTTGATTTGAGTAGCAATGAGGTAATGCAGCAGGAACAGGTGGCTGCCTCATAAAAAGCCCTGTTCCACCAGAAGCATTGACATTTCAAGGAGGTTGTCATCAGGTATTATCCCGTGACTGTGCCTTGTAGCAAGAGCCAAGCTCTGTGCTTTTCCATGGCCACTTTCCAAAGCTTGATGTGCCCGTGCTTTGTTGATGGAGCCATCCGACCAGATGTGCATTGCTGGAGGCCAAGGGCTTTTCCAGAGCAAAAGATCACTGCAGACTGTCTTGGATCATGCCTTGAAAACGGCTGGGGCTTGCTCTCAGGTTCACACACCTCATGGCACAGCCCCACTACTGAGCTGGGGCTCACCGTCCGACTGCTCAGCACCAGCATTAGCCCCTCAGCCAGCAGAGAATGGGCACGTGTGGAGATACTATGACAGACAACTGAGAACACCTAACTCTCAGCATTTGGAGTAGAATTGCTTTCCCTAATTTTTCCTCCTCCTCCTCCTGAGCAATATTTAAATCAATTAGAGTAAAACTAATGACTTTCACAAGCAATTTGCTGAGAGGATGGGCTGGGGGATTAGTTGCTAGCTGGGTTCCCTGCCACCCGCCAGCCAATTTAGGGAACATTCAGTGTGAAAGGCTTCTAACAAAAATAATAAGCTCCTGCCACGTATTTTATTAATATGCTTTCCAAGCAGAGAATCACAGAAACACAGGAGGCTCAGGGATAACAAGCAGTCACATACTCTATCTGCACTGAGACACATTTGAGGCGAGCTAAGCTATCCTTCATAGTACCTAAACCCTAGCTTTCTACAGAAAGAAACAGGGAGGTGAAACTACCTGTAGAAGGGGAAAGCACTCAGCTCAAACAGGCAAAACAACCCTGTACATCACTCTGGGGACTGCAGACATTTGAATGCAGACCGGTTTTGGGACAGCCACGGCTTTAGTCTCTGTAGGACACACAGGAGAAGGACAGCACTCTGGTCAAAATGGGCTACATTTTTCCAAGACATAAGCAAAAGCCTTCTTATCCTTCCACTGTACCTTTAAAGAGGAAATGAAAATTGTACTTTGCATGTTAAACCCAAGTCACCCACCTTTGCATAGGTACACATGCTCTCATACAACCAAAGCGTGTTTTATAGAGAAATGGAACATTTTTTCCCTCAGCCCCACTATTACCTATTGTTTCTCCCATTTCCCAGTTGACACCCACTCCTTTGTAGATCTCTTTTCAGCATAATGTTTATTGCAAAGGAGGCAAAAAGGGGGGTGCAATTCCCCCTGGACCTTTCTGACTCT
The DNA here is from genome assembly GCA_002631895.1 of Agapornis roseicollis. NCBI lineage: Eukaryota > Metazoa > Chordata > Aves > Psittaciformes > Psittacidae > Agapornis > Agapornis roseicollis. The sequence goes on from NDXB01022449.1 coordinate 167,966, forward strand.
GCGACAGCATGAGGTTTTTCACCCTTCTGAACTGGGATCTCCTTTGACAGGTCACACAGAAGGACAGAGTGGTGTAAAGGAGACACAAGTTTTCTGCTGTTAACCCTCATGCTAACCCTGCTTGGGAAATATTCAAGAGCCTCCAAAACACCTTGGTTAATATCGGGGCACAGAAAGGGCCACGGAAGTGGTTTCTGAGTTTTCATAAGCACTCTGTCTCTTTTAGCTAAAAGCTGCTACACCCTGCTCACCCCAAAAAAGCATTTCCTTATCCAAGCCAATTATTTCCTGAAAAGGTGGCTGGGAAGACCAAAGATGTGGGATGTGTAAAGGAAGGCCCTGGAGAACAGCAACCAAAGAGGCACTAATGGTGGCAACAAGCTCCATATTTCACATCCAGGAGTTACAGGGGCTTTTTGGTCACACAATGATCCTCCTTCCCACTCCTGTTTCCTGAGCATGGGAGAAAGGTTGAGCTTTAGGAAATCACAGGCATCCAGAAAATCATTTTAAGGGTGGCAGCACTAACCTGTTCCCATAGTGTGCGGTCAGGCAGTGCTACTGACTCTTGGGCACTGTGAGGGGTGAGCCTGGCTCCTCCTGTGCCCATCAGGAGGTGTCCAGCTCCTTTGGCACCCAAAACCTGCAGCCAAGCTGCAGATGCTGCTTTTGAAGTGCTGGCTTCAAACAAGAGAGAAGAAAAGGAAAAAAACCCACCCCCAAATCCTTTCTTCTTTTGAAGCCTGGCTTAAAAGCAAATGAGAACCTACAGCCTCGCTGCAATGTGATGGGACTCCTTGGCCTTCAGGGGCCTCTAAGTACATCTGAAAGGCATTTAACACCAATCAAATAAGCTGAGCTCTTGCTGGTATTTTTCCTACCCCGCCCTTTCTCCCCTTGCACATTCACCCCCAGGCTGCTGTGAGCCATCTGTGCCTTGCTTCCCATGGGGAGCAGGGTTAGGTAGAAGGGAGAGATTTGGGGATGGAGAAAGAGGCCTGGGTTAAAAACACAGGCTGCTGGAAGTGCTGTCAAACCCCCTGGCTTGTCAGGGGGATGTGGGCAGGCTGGCTGATGGAGGGAAAAGGCTGTCCTAGTCCACACTGCTGTCAGGGAAGGTGTCATTCTGTGGGCACTGTTCCCTCTAAATGTCTTGCCCATGGCAGGGTGAGGGTGGCCTCAGAGAGCTCTCTGTGGTGTGGTGTTCATGTTCACCAAGCTGGACCATGTCCCTTCCTGGCTTAAGCCTCTGAGGAGAGCGCAGACCAAAGGTAGACATGGAGACCTGGAGCACCTGGATGTGGCTTTGGCAAGATGTGGGGATGATATGGGTGAACACAGAATACTTCCACACGTGTCAAACATATGTCAAAACGTGCCTGAAATAACTCTTACGTATATTACTCCAGGACTTACTATCTGGATGGCCATTCTAACCATCAGAAGCATCAATTAAACCCAGCAATATCAGGCAACTTAGGCTTCCAAACCAACTGATACCTTGAAGCAGGCAGCTTTCTAGAGGCAGTCACATGTGCTGGGCAGCTAGAGGCAGCAAGAACCTATGGCTGGAAACCTCCACAGGTTTGGGGGCTATGCAGGAGGTTGCAGCTGAGACATTCATGGCATCCTTGCATTCATGGCGTCCTTCTCATGCATAGTCATAGAATGGTTTGGGTTGGAAGGGACCTTAAAATTCACCTGGTTCCACCCCCCCCCCCCCCCCCCCCCCCCCCCCCCCCCCCCCCCCCCCCCCCCCCCCCCCCCCCCCCCCCNACAGAATGGTTTGGATTGGAAGGGACCTTAAAGCTCATCCAGTTGGAAATCTAGCTGCTCATCCCACTGGTAAGGACACCTTCCACTAGAGCAGGTGGCTCCAAGCTGTCCAACCTGGCCTTGAACACTGCCAGGGATGGGGCAGCCACAGCTTCTCTGGGCACTGTGTGCCAGCGCCTCAGCACCCTCACAAGGAAGAACTTCCTGATGTCTCATCTAAATCTACCCTCTGACAGTTTTAAGCCATTCCCCCTTGTCCTGTTTTAAACAGGGAGAATGGGTTTCAAAACCTGTTTTCAAGGTAAGGAAAGTTTATACTGCCAGCTGTGAAAAACCCATTCTGGTGTACAGAAAACAGCTCAGGTCTTCAATTCACAGATCAGGCCTTGTGCACTGGGAAATGCAAGCGGGTGTTCAGAGCCACTCCAATTACCCCAAATCCCTCAGTTAGGATAAACTTGTCTGTATGAAGAACAGCAGCTACAAAAGATGGCCAAGCAATGGAGCAGATCCTGCTGAGCTGCCTGCAGCACTGCCAACAGTCTGGGAACACAATCAGAAAAACAGCTTTGCCCTCTCTTTTACACCAACCCCAGCACTGGGAGGACAGGTTTGTGTTTCCTAGGGGAGCTGGCTGGCTCTGTGGTCAGGACTATCTGCAAGGTGACACTTTCAAGCTGGCGAAACATTTCATTTTCACAGCCTCCCCATGGAAGGACCCTCAAATACTACGACCAAAACCCAGCAGGGTTCTTTGCATCTCCATGTTTCCAAGCTGGAAACCAGCACCAGGGCTGCCCTGTGCCAGTGTCCCCAGTGAAAGGAGCAGGAGGTGCAGGTGGTCCCAGCCCTCTGCTGGCATGGGGAGCAGACCCCACTCTTTCCACCACATGGTCAGCAGCTGCCTTGTGCATGTTTATGCCAGCCCTGATGTAATTAGCACCTTGACATGTGTTAAATGAACCAAGCTCTCCCATCTTTGTGAATAAAACTCTCAAAGAAACATCTGCGGGGCTGACAGAAATATGATTCTTTCAAAGTCTAATGAACTGCATAATCACTTCAGTCATTATTTTGCATCCTCCTTCCACAAACGCATGGCCACAAGTCCTTGGAGCACACTAAGTTTTAAGCCTCCTCAAATCCATCAGTCAAGATACATCAAACATGTTTCCAAAGCCAGGTCAGGGATCAGAAAGTGAGTGGGGTGCAGACGCAGCATGCATGGTGGTGGCTGTGCTGGCGTCTGGTGGCAGGGGTAGGGCACAGATGACCCCACAGTTCAGTGACCCTCTTGCTGTCACCTCACTGTGTTCAGCTCAGCACAGGGTGAGTGGCACAGAGGATGGAGGCTGATGCCAGATCTGTGCCCCTCATGCTCTAACAAACCAGGGCTGCTGTGAAGCCTGAGGCCAGACAGGCTGCTTGGGTCCGTCCCCACCAGCCTAGCAGGCAAAGGGGCTGTTCTGCAGACTCAGGGAAAACCAAACAACATTAAAAACATGAAGGCTAGGGTAATCCACCTAATATGGGAGAGCAGAGCAGCCAGCAGTCAGCCACATCCCCCTCCACAGCCAGTGGTAAGGGTGCTTCCAGAGGGAAGCAATGACAGCTCCAGAAGGCAGTCCTCCCTGCAAGGGACACCAGACCCGAGGCACAGACCCATGGCTAACTGGGAGGATCTGCACCTTCAGGATCCTGCGTAGTCCTTTAACTACCTTCAGATATTAAAATGAGGAAGATTAATGTGGATAGACAGACTGCTGTCATGCTCCTCTCCCTCCAGAGGAAAATTCTGCAGGCCACCACCTGCCTATTCAACCCACTCCCTGCTCCGTTTGTCTGACATAGTTATTTCCAGCTGGTACAATTTTCAATCCTTTGAAAACTAGATTCAACTGACTTTTAAGCACCATGTAAACACAGGAGACATATATCTGTTTGCCTACATTATTTCTATTCTACTCAGAACGCCTACACGTTTTTATCCCTGAACAGTTGTGATTTAAACATAGTAAGAGACAGAAACACTGGGAAGTAATATGTGAAATACATAAGGCTGTGTTTGAGACTGCATGCTCCTCATCCAGCTTGATTTGAATCTGTCCAAACAAATCCCAACGTTATTGCAAAATTCTCTCCCTAGCTTTACATGTAGCAGGGCTGGAAAAGACCAGCGGGCTGCTAGGGGTAAGTGTGGGGCTGCAGGAGCTGCTGCACCAAGTTATTTAAAGCAAGAAGGCAGCTGATGGCAGGCACGTGTCTTGGGGAGCACAGCAACTTTGGGGAAAGCGATATTAAGCTTTTGGGTTTGCAGAAGGAATCTGGCTGAATGGGACTATAAGGTGTTTTAAGCCGTGCAATCTCACATACAAACTGCCCAGGGACAGCTTGCCAAGAGAACATGAGACCCTTCAGCAGAGGCAGCAGTGACCTTGTGAAGAATGGCATGTCCCAGCCCTTGGTTTCTCACCAAGCAGAGCTGCATATAGGCACAAGTAGCTGCTGTCTGAAGGTGGGAGGCTCACTAAAGTCCATGCAAGCAGAGAGGCAACCTCCCTGAAGCAAAATGCTACCTCCCTTGGTGGGAAAAGGTCCTAGATGAGAGCTTCTCCCACATGCAGAGATAATTTAACTGTGGCACCTTATGGCTCCTCAAGGCAAAGCCACTGAGTCATCTTCATAACACAGTAACACGCACTTCTGCCATGGGAAAACTGAACAGGTCCATAGCAAGAGCTAGGATAATAGTCAGTGAAAAGGAAATGAACATGGTAAAATGACAACACCGCCACTCACCAGTGCCATGGAACAACATACTCATAACATCTATTTACAAACACTAACCCTGTCTTTTCAGGATCAAGATGAGGCCAATTTAGAGAAATGCTTAATTTTACTACAGAAGTGAAATCCTTTAAATAAAATGTTATTTAAGGTTGTATATACTTCGCTGCTGCTACTCCGAATAAAAATAAGCCACTGAAAGGATGGAGATGTGTCACTGAGCACACGGGACAGGAGTTCACTGTACTTGAGCTGGTTTAGAACAGTGGTGTCATGAGAGAGTGAGAAAGGTAATATTCTTCACCTCATTTTATTCAGTCAGATCAATTTTATACCTACTTCACCCCCAAACCAACTGGAAGCTGAAAGACAGAAGCCAACTATGTCCTTCCAAGCTATGGAAAAGACTGGGGTATGAGAAACGGCTGCAATCTGAAAGGATGTGAGGATCAGGAACGACCATACTGTCTTCATTATATTTCTGACTTGTTGGAAACATTGATCATGCTTAGACAAACATTATTCTCCCTATGTGTCCATCACATTCGCTATTAAAAATATCTAAAGAAAGTTCTATTTTTGGGCCTTTTTAATTGGAATACAGTTCCCATCCAAATGCAGCCTGACCCACCAGATGCTTAAAAATCTCTCATATTTTTATATAACAGGAAACTGACATTTACCTTACACTAACATAAAGTTTAAAGAAAAAAAAGCTAAATAGCGTTGGGAGACATACAGATTGCTTAAATAAGAATGTATTGACAGATGCCCTTCATTGGTAAAGTGAAATATATCTACTCAGAAAAGGAAATGCAAACAACTATTAAAATCGATTATTTAAGTAAGTGCTTCTTGCTTACATAGCTGGTGTGGCTTCCCATCAATCCCACTACCATGGGGAAGCTAAAAATTCAGGAGCAAGAAGCAACAAAGATCAGGCAAAGGTAAGATTGCCCTAATAATTCACTTTGCTATTGATAACGAAGATTAACTTGAAAAGACCTCCTCTCCCTGCCTTTGGAAATGGAACATTATTTCCTCACATCTTCTGCACTCTCGTTCGAGATTCACAGGTTGTCAGGTCTCTGATGGAAATTTAAGGACTCTGGACATCTTTTGACATGTATGGGGCAGGTCTCCTCCCCATCTCCTCCTCAGTGTTCCACTGCCTACAGGGGGCCTACAAGAAAGCTGGAGAGGGACTTCCTACAAGTGCATGGAGTGACAGGACAAGGGGGAATGGCTTTAAACTGACAGACAGGAGACTGAAATTAGGCATTGGGAAGAAGCTCTTTCCTATGAGGGTGGTACAGGTTGCCAGCATGATGTTGCCGGTATGATCTGTTGGTGCAGCATGGGCATGGCACTGAGCTGCAGGAGGCCAGAAAGGACCCATGCACAGCCTCACTACCCTTTCTGGGGGCTCTTGTGCAGACAGCATTACCTCTGCTACCTGTTTCCAATGCATTATGTGCAATAGTCCTGACCTTAGACTTGGATGTCTTAGCAGTATCGTAATGTGAGTAATAAATAACAAAACCAGCCAAGGATCCTCACTAGTGACTTTGTGGCTGCCTCTGTTTTAGTAGCTGCTACTTTGCGCAGATGAAGCACAAACACACTTGTCATTGGGCAACTTAAACCTGCAATTTGTGCTGAAAGAACAGCTACAGAAACATACGATGTGAACACGAACAGTGAAATGCTGCCCCAACACCCCCTCCCATATATGGCACATCGGTGATCCCTAAACCTGTCCTAGGGCAGGGTGTCAACCTGTGCCTCCATCTCCAGCTCTGCTCCTCCTCCCAGGCTGCAAAAGCCACACGTTGTGTCCTGGGCCCCCTCCTACAGCTGCTGTGCAGACGGGCAGCACTTCCAGCACTGTCAGCATGAGGCCAGGCTGGTGGCAGGAGCTGTGGCACGAAAAGCTTTAGATCTCAGTGTCAGAGCCTGCAGTCTGTCAGGGTGACTTTGCCTTAAAAGCCAGGACAGCAGTAAAGATGAAAAATGGTTTTGCCATTTTCTCTCTCCACATCTGCCCTCAAACTATGTATCCCCCGCAGGATGCAGAGTGCCTGCTCCAAGCACACTGCTCCCGTTCCTATCCTTGTGCATCCAACCAGCCAAGGGCTGCCCAAAGCCAGAAGCTGGGGAAAAATCGCCCCTTGGGCACAGCTGAGCAGCAGCAGGGGTTAAAGAAATCTCACAAAATCCCTGCCTGTAGCACAGTTGGGGCAGGCTCTTCCCTATTTTAACAGCCAGACAAACAGCAGCAGCTCTTCTTGGGAATGCCTAGGAATGCAGGCTCTGCACAGGGACCTGAAGCGGTGCCAGAACACAGGTGACAAACACCGAACTGGAAGTGTGCAAGAAGCCAGAACCAGGAGGGCTGTAATAGAGATGAGCAGCTTTTCTGGGATTTGCAATTTAAAAGAATCCTAAACAACAGAATTTTTCAGGAGCCCCAGACTAGGTAATTTATTTCCAAGTGCCCATTTAAATGGGCTTTCTCACACTTCCTGACCAAAATACTCCCTGCTGCTTTGTATGAAATTTCACCTCAAAAGACTGCTGCTAACAGCAGGCAGAAAAGTTGAATCTCAGTCTCTGATCTTAATAAAAGTCTTACACACTTTCTCCTAATGTTGTGAGTATAAAGAAACACAAAAACTGACTAAAACCAAAGCACCAGTTGTGGACTGAGTTCAGCACTTCACATCCACTTGGCACTAGTGTAAATCCACATTTGGTAAAGGAGAGTGGGTAAATCAGGGCTTTTACTGTAGACACAACTGAGGGTTACCAGGGCATCTATAAAACGGATTTCCCACTGCAGCATTCTCAACCCCTCTTGCCTGAAGTACCAACCCACTCCTGAAGTAGGGGAAAAGGGCCAGTTTCTGCCTTTGTTACAAAATCATCTCTCAGGGAGGCTTTGCTTAGGTTTCCCAACTCAGTTCATGTACATTGTGCTACAAGAGCAACACACAGGACTAACTACAACCCCAGGGAGGGCTCTTGTGAGAGAGAGGAGTGGCTGGGACCCTCCTGGAAAACTGTCCATCCTGGAGGAACGGGTTGTGGGGAGCCAGAGGGAACAGAAGGCTCTGTGACTGGTCATATACCCCACATCCTGCTTGATAAGCAATGCCAGAAGGAGGAGAATTCAGAAAGGGGGCACTGGAATCAAAATCCACTGGGTCAGAAGTCTACATAAAGGTGAGGGAAAATATGCTGCATGTTGGTATCTCTGGTTCTTCCTTCCACTGAAACCATGACTGCAGTTGCTCTGCCAGCCTGCTTTACCCTCCAAACTCTGCAGAGTCACACACATGGAGCTGGAACTCTCTGCCATTCAGAGCAAATGTTTTACTTTGGTCCCCCTGAAATGACATCCCTCTCCTCTTTTATCTGTCATGTCAGGAGAACGTGATGTTAATGAGATGTACAAAGGCTTCTGAGTAGCTGAAGAGTTTTACAGTCCCACATTGATAAAGTAAAGCATTTGTCACTGTTACCACATTTATTCCTGTGATCAAAGTCTGCATTCGCTGCATCAAACAGTGCTTTCCTGTGCCATGCATTACCATGCATTTCCTTCCTAGGAAATGAATTGTGATTTCATATTTTTACTTTCAGTTTAATCACACTGATTCTCGCACTTGCTGATTGCCATTTCCACATGCAGTATGCAAACAGTTTTTTGTTAGGATGGATCTTCTCCTCTCTACCTATGTGAAAAGCCTCAATATTTTGTTTGAGGACAATCACCACCTTCTAGCTCTGAAAGGCTTCAGTAAAGAATACAGACAACTTCCTTCCTCCTGGAATTCTGGATTCAGTCATGTTAATTTACATTTAGATAGCACCTTTCATCCCTGAAGACCCCAATGCACTCCACAAACTCACCCCTTCTGTACACAGAAGCTGTACAAATATACACAGCTACATAAACAGACATAGCAATCCCACCACCGACTGCTGAAATGCATCTCTCTGCACATATTCCCAGCACGCTCATGGCAAGTCAGCTCTGCACACCCTACATCATATCACCATCAAGGAGGAAAATTAGGCAGTGTGATTTAAAGCCATGCCATTTCCCTGTCAGGGAAGGGTGAGGAATCTAGGCAGGCAATGGAACAGCTTTACAGCCTGGGTGACTGACATCTCCTTGGCACTTTGCTGCATAGGTTAAAATGAGGTAAAGACTGATTTGTGGCAAGTTATACTTTACTTCTTTCACACTATCAGTGCCTGCAGAAGTCCAAGCCTGCTGCTCCCTTCCACTGATGGGTGACCTTCAAGGAGTTTGTTTTATAAAACCAAAAAATACCTGCTTGCTTTGTAATTAAAACATATGGGGAAATAAACCCCCATCTCCCCAAAAGTAGCAGTTGACTGGCTCCTGTCAATCTGAGGAGGAAGGAAAAGGAGGAAACCCAACATACCTGAGACACCTTTTTGACCACATCACTGCCCACAAGAAAGCCCTGTGCATAGGAGCGTGCTGCAATGAAAGCTCGGGTTGCCTTCACCTTCAGGTCCCTGGGAACTTCCCCAAAGGGTTTGTGCTGCTCCGCGTGTTTCACCATGCAGTCCAGGTACTCATCTGTGATATGGTACTGGGAATTCATCAGCTTGAAGAGTCGCTCCAGCAAGCGTGTCCAGAACTCATTGAGGGCCTCTTCCAAGTTGATGTTGGAGCCCCGGTAATAGCGGCGTAGCTCGCTGTACAAGTCCTTGAAGACCTTCACATTTTGAGTGTACAATTCTCCATACAGGCTGGGAAAAGCATCATAAAGGGCCTTTTCTGACTTGTTCAGCAAATCCTGGAAATAGCCTGAGCAGAGAAGAAAAAGGAGATGGTGATGCATCAATCGGACAAGCAAGAATCCAACAGGCTGTGCTGTTTGGCAGCATAACTGAGTGCCCTGAGAAAAGGGAAGTGCCCTAACAGAGCTTTTCCTCCAACCAACTATACCCATACTCTTAGTCTTGAGCCTTAGCTAAGAATATTGAAGGAAGAACCCCACAGTGCCAGTGTCAGAGAACCATGGTCTGGGCCCCTTGCCTCTTCTTGCAGCCTCACCTAGAAATAAAATTGAGGCTTTTCTCTGAAGTTGCTATAGTCTTACTCACAGGTTTTCGTCACAGACTGCATCAACTGGCACAGCTTATTTGCACCATAACTTGCCACAATTGTCAGCCAGCACCTTATGAGACACTCAACCCTGAATCAAGAACCAGCTACTTCTATTACAGAAGTTCACACTTGTTAAATATCACTAAAAAACATTGTAAACCCATGAAGATGCCTGGATGCCACTCAGGCAATGGACGTCTGTCCTGTAACGACTGCTAGAGTCAGACTAGTGTATCAATACGAATACCCACACCAGAATGAAGATAAAGATTTCATCTAGAAGATAGCCTGAAGTCTTCCATTCAGGCTGAAAAGGTTGGAATTCTTCCAGCGTCTCCTGCTTTTGCCATCACTCAAAAGCGGGGGCTCTTCTGGATAAGACTGCAAGTTGTTATATTTTTAAACAGAACTTCCCCCTCTGCCTTGCCCCAAATTTCCTTTGCTATTCCTGGCTGAGGCACTGATAATTTGGGAAGCCAGCAGGCCTCCAATACAACATACACATCTGAAGCACAAAGCACAGCGGTGTAAAGCAATGTCCTTGCAGGCAGAGTCCATGCAGCACATTTAGTTACAGAAGTCATGGTCTTACTTTGACCAGCGGTTGTCACCACTGACCCAAATCCACCATGATCCACTGCACAACTTCAAGCTGCCTTTAGAGACATCACTGCACCTTGTATGAGCTGCCTTTCTTTCCTGCCTCACTGCTTATTTTCCAAGGTGTTATTTCCAAAGCCCCGGTGAGATGGATGGAGCAAGGCTGCCATCAGTCATGGTGCCAGCCCTTCACAGAGATGCCTCTGGGAACCCTAGTCATCACAGACAGCCTGGCTTGGAGGGCACAGCCCATAAAGCCTGTGCCAGATGGGAACAGGCACGTCCTATTGTGTATTTAAAGACAGGGTTGCAACTCACGTATTTTTGAACCGAGGCTGACATTGCCATGTTAAAGGTTCTCATCCCACTTCCCTATTTAGGTTTGCATCCTACTTTTGTTTAGGTATGAACAACTAGATCGTTTTCACCTGAGGTTCAGTGGTCATGGATGTGACAGAAATGCAACTCTTGCTACATACAACAAGGTAAGGATGGCAGATTCATCTCCTCCCTTTCCAGCATCTTTAGGTATTTCCATCCTCTTGACTGTCAGCTACCTTCAGGCTCTCTGAGACTGCACAGTGGGGAACTCATAGCAGGACCAGCCTGATTTAATTTATTGATTTACATAAGCAACTTGAATCATCATTTAAGTCAGTGAGAGGAAAAATGAGTTAAATAATCATTTTCATTTCAATTATATTTGTACTTTTTAGGGCCTTTTTGAGGCAAACCTGATTATACTGTTCTTTAAATCTAAACCACTATTACTTTTCTCTGGTGATGTATGATAAGCTCTAGTTGGAGGGAAACCGTTATTCAATTAAAATAAAACAGCATGTATTTGAGTATATAAATTAACTTCACTAAGCTAAAAAAGAAAGCTTCTGAAAAATGCATATTGCATGTACAAAGCTTTATAAAACAAAGCATTTTTCAAGGGAACAGCACTGACTACAACTTCTTTAATTGTAGTCTAAAACACTAGAACTAGTAAAGCTCATTTCCATGGGTCATGTTTATATTCACAGACTGCAAGGGCCATAAAAGCTTTCTTGCGTTAGTTATCTCTTGTTGGCTTCTCAGATTCAAATGAAGCTTAAACCCAGAATCAGACTGAGCAACTGAAACCACACTCTGCATCTGCACCACAGGCTGCTAGTACTGAAACTTCTTTTAGTATCTTAACAAACCGATGCTGAGCACGAATAACCTGGCCTCCTCCAGCCACAATCATGTATTGCTTAGTAGTATAAACTTTAAGTGCTTTTAAAAGATTGTGAGCAAACCAGGTCTCAGCAGAAAATAAAAATAGGTTATCCAAAATGCTTGAATAAAAACTGTGATTTCAAAGAGTACTTCTGGAAGAAAGTTATTCAACCTGACCTGGTTGGCAGTTTGGATCTCCAAATATTTCTGTCCAAACATCTCCTGAGTACTCCACCAACAGGTAAGACGCTGCCAGAGGACAGCCTACTATTTGGGAACTTCTCATCCTGCGTTTCTCTCCTACCCTAGCATCACAAGTGAACCTGGGCTAAGGAGATTGCAGTGGAGCAAGCCCATCTCAGGGCTGAGCAGCCCCCAGCTCCTCACCACTTCTTGTTGCATGGTCACCTTCCCCTGAGGCATCTCCGGAAGGGGCTCACAAGCCAGGCAGATGGTTTGTCCTGGCAGGACACTTCTTCCAGTCTGACTAATGGGAGGTGGTCTCATTGTTCTGTTGCTTCAGCCTTCCTACCTGCACAATGATCAGAAATGGCATTCACCTACAACAGACACAACATACAAAGTTTCTCTGCTGCTGCCGAGATACCCAAAAGCTGCTGAGTATCTTAACGCATCACTCCAAGTACTGCTAGTTACCCATTCACAACTTAATTAAATTGAGCTCAAACTCCCTCTCTCGTATAATCAGTGTGCTTTTCTCTGTAACACGGGATGCTAAGTGAAAAATTGCTCAGCGATTCAGGTACGACATGCAGCTAGGCATGCATCAACAGGAAGAAGGAAACACCAACAAACACAGCCCTGTTTGTCAATCCAAGGTAAAATGACTTTCTTTGCACTGCTACAGGAGAAACAAGATGTATATCTCCCTGTCAGAAAATTGGAAACTGCCTTTGAAAAAGTCCAGGCTAATTAAGAGCTGATGAACTGTTACTTCTCACCTAAATGAGAGAACACCAATTACAGTCAACCCGTCTGCAGCTGATTGTAAGAAAACTCTTCTAGATTCCACACACTGAGGGGGGAAAAAATAATCCACATTATCTAGGGAAAATTAATTAGCAATTAAGTCTAAATGTGTTTGAGATGAACAGCTGACCTGGCAGGGAGTTTAAATGCCCATTTTGCAGCATCAGAAAGCACTAAGAAGTGGGGTTTGTCAAGTGGAATGCACAGAAGCTTGTGCTAACTGCACTGGTTCTACCCATGATCTCAGCCAGTGCTGCTCGTACACTTGGCACAGATTTCTGCAATTAACCCCACGTCTTCTTTTCAACACCCCCTGCCTACTAATATCCAACCTTTTAACATGTTTAGACACAGATTAAGATTGTAGATATTGACATAGATTAAGGATATGCAGGACCTTGGGTTAAAACAACTTGCTGAAGCACAGTTCAGGCATCTCTCCTTTCTGACTTTAAGTATTAGCAATTATTTATTCTAGGGGAAGCATCCCATTATCTGTAGCCATGGTGGGTAACATGGTTGGTTGGAAACCTTTAATAATAAAGCTGTCCCAGTATTTCTGTATGAAGTGGGTCCATCTGGATTCATTAACTCTAACTTGGTCTACCACTGCTGGGTCTGCCCTGGCTCCCAAAGGATGATTAGAGCTTCAGCAGGGCATGAGCAGATGGAGGCAGATTCATCCAGGTCACATCCTGGACACATCCCCAAAGCCCCCCAGGAATGCTGATAACCATGTTCTCCAGCAGGTTTAACTTACATCTGAGCTCATGCACCATAGCATGTGGCTTCATTAGATTTGGGAATGGTAGGAATGGAGGGAAAGGGCTTATGAGGAGCCAGCGCTGGAGCTATACAGCTCTTCTTGGTCCAGGAGAGCTGTTGCACTCCTGTCCCTGGGAGCAGGTACACAAACAGCTGAGGTGACTCTGCAGAGGGCCATCTTTCCTCTGGAATGACGCATCTGCTTCCACCCCGAGTCACAAGAAACAGTTACGTATTTTCTGGAGTCATGCAGAAAACACACAGATGTTCTCAGTTTCTGCCAGCCTCAGAAACTGTACAATGGAGGCACACCAGCCAGAGATACCTTCCTGCAAGTCACCTGCTAAATCCATGGTGGGCTTCCCCTCTGTCAAAAGGGTTTCTCAGAGAGCCACTGAACAGGCGACTCCTTCCTCACCGTGGCTGCCAAAAGGCTCCCAACACTGCAGAGCTCAGCATGTGAGTTCCCAACACCAGCAATTCAGATGAATCAAGCTCCATTTTCCCTGGGCCAATGAAAGACAAAGCTTCCCAAGTCAAGGCTATTCCTACACAAAACATCACCTTTCACCTTGCTGTATTTGAAAGAATAAGGAAAATAAATGAGAGCCTTTTTTTGGGTATTATCATTATTATTGCCTTTCATTCCCAGGCTCTGAAACAAGACACCCAGCTTTGCCCAATGAAATTTGGCTTTTGGCAGAGGCCAGGTCTGAAAAACTTCTGCCTCAAATAGAAAAATGCCTGAAAGTTATGAGCAAAGAAATGAAATGTTCTTACAGCCAAGATAATTTCCCAGCCTTGGCCACTGTTTCTTTTGCTGTTGCAGTGACAGAAGCTTTCTTCTCAGAGAATGAAGTTTTCAACCAAAATCTATAACCTTTGCACTCAAGAGAGATTGTAAATCCCCACCCATTTCCCCACTTCACAGCTTCCCAATGTTCACAGCTCATATTTTCACAGTTTCCACATTTTCACAGCTCCGGATTCAAACTGGGAAGCTGTGAATAGCAAGGTAGGCACCGGCATTTTCTCTCTGAAGATGGAAAGTTCTGGGTTTCCACTTCCTTGCTGCCCCCCAGCACCAAGTCCTTTACCCAAGCTCTTTGATACCATTTGATCACTCAACATCTGGAGCACACCGGGGTTTCTTCAACTAATACAATGATGGAATGAGGATGGATGTAGAAGGGAATGAAGAGGTCACAGAAGGAAGAACATCCAAATGCTCTTTGGGCATGCAACTGATCAGCCTTTCTTCAAAACCCATTAAATTTTAGAGGCATACTAGAAAAGAATGTGAGAATTGGAAAAAGGTGACCGAATTACTTTCAGTCTATTACGAAAGCCTTAAGCAGAAATCCTCAGTACAAAAAGTCACAAAAAGCACAACTGGAAAGAGTAGTACCATTTCAGAGGAAATGAGGAAGGAAAACACATCAGATGATGCCATTAATTCCAAACTCAGATTTTAAGAAGAAATCTGTTCCTAAAGGTGGGTTTAACATTGGATGATTGGATTTGGTGAATACCCTGGGAAACTACCTCTCTACCTACATCTGGAAGTCAGTCCTTGGAGGAGGGGAAAGACATCAGCGTGCAGGGCCCCAGGAGGAAGGAAGCCCATGGCAGATGATATTTCATATGCTTTGCTTTCCCTTTGAGCACAGAAGCAATACCAAGGGCTCTGTCCTACCTCCACATTCCAGCTCCAAGCTCTCCCCTGCTTCCTTTCTTAATACAAGAGCAGATTGCTCCACCCCAAGACAGCACGGTTCAATTTTGCTTATGCTTCTGGGAAGCCTGGAGTAGTCCCTTGCAGGAACTGCTAATAACTTATGCTGCACCGCATGGTTGCAGCAGCACTGTGCAGCTACAGAAACATTGCTCTCATGCAAAATCTACCTAAGTCTTTCAGCAAGGGGGTGAAATAAAGACTTTCCTGCTTTGCATGGTGAGCTAGGTCTGTGGTCCAAGGGCTCCAAAGTGCAGCCATAAACTGCAAGAACAGCTGGAGGTGGGGGCAAAAATCTGAGGAGGAAGAAGAATCAAATTCCATGTTGTAATTTCTCAGGTTTGAGCAAACACATGAGCCTGTGGTGGAATTCACATAGGGCCAGAGCCATGTGCCAGTCTCTGCAGCTCTGGATGGAGGCCGAGTGAAGCATGTTCACCATTAACACTGCTATCGTGTTTCAAGAAGACTGGACTAAGAACAGAAGAGAAAAAAAAGCTGGCTCTGTATTGTCCTGAACACCAGTAAAACAGGGAAAGAAACTGGATGGGGATGCCTACTATAGCAGAGCTCCCTCTCAGGGCTAGCCCTGTTGGTCTGAGCCACAGTATTTTCCTGGGCTGAGCTCCCACAGAACACATTGCTGCACATCCCAATACAAATTTGCTTCTCCAGTTGCTTTTAATGCTGTCCTTGCAGTCAAGCTACTATTAGAAGAGAATAATTCAGCAACAGATTTAAGCCATTAAAATCCAAATCTAATGCATTCATGTCTATTTTATTCACTTCGGTAAGTACAGTGATATTTTATTTATAAAATTGTTATTACTCATTATTAATTCAAGTACTACCCATGGCTGTGCTGAAGAGCTGATATCAATACAAGAGCAGTGATACGCTCTTGTTGTACCTTAGCTGGGTGCTGCCAAAGGAAATAACCAGGGTGAGACCAAATGACAGGTTCCACACGCAAACAGCCCCACATTTTCCTAGGGGTTACCTTTCTCCTCAGTTTCACACTCCTGTGAAACAGGTGCTCTTGTGTAGCTGTTTCCTCAGTCCCAATTCACCCTGGAGCATGCACGTCCTACCCACTGCATTTTGATTTACTCTCATCTGCAACATCCCTCCCATTGCCCCTCTTCAGTGGCTGCAACCTAAGAGGCATCATGACAAACTTAAGATTGCAAAAAAAGCCCAAACAAAGAGATATAAAATTAGCTTCTACCTAGAAGCCAAAGAATGAACGATGTGAATGAATGTGCCAGGATGAAAAATTAGGATGCTTATAGGTGATACAACTTCAAAGCTTTTAGGAGTCTCTCCAAAGAACCACTTCATTGATTTCTCTTTTGCACACTGTGTTCTGGGTGTGGGAACACAGGACTGAAGAGATGCTTTGGGTCAATGAGACAAACGCCAGCTCTGCCAAGCAATCATCAGTTTTGTACTCTCCTAAACATGCTCAGTGCCTAGCACAAGAGAAATTAGAGATTTCTGCCCTCACTCCTACTGGATGGGTAGACTCCTTTCCTTAATTTCTGGTCTAAGTTCATTCTTTATCCACTTGGCCTTTGCCAATGTGGTCCTATAGTTTCAATAGTTGTTTTTCTTTCCTGGAGTTCACTCTCTGAGGCACTTATACACAATATTCCGTGTTTTCTCAGCCTCCCTACACATGTAAAGGTTCTTTTACCTCTTCACACCAGTCCTCTTGATCCTTCCACTAACTCCTATATTCACCTTTTCTGGTTGGGATTAACTACCTTGGGTTGTCAGAACTACAAAGAACATCTTTGCTGGAAAGAACACTGTGAATACTGCAAGGCCTGGGCTTACCTTTTCTAGGAATACATCACATCAGCATTTCAGACTTTCTGTCACTGACTGGTACATCCTCAACTCTCCCCTTTGGTATTTCTAACCAATTAGTCCCCAGCTGTATGCCTCACTGGAATACTGAATTTCACCCTATTTCTATTGCTTTGGTCACTGTGGTTATCCATTATCCTCTTCAACAATGATAACTTTCTCAGTTATCTCATGAATGCACTTCTTAGCATATGTACTGGTATTTAATGGGGCTGCAGTCTAGGCCTGCCTTTAAGAACCACAACTGGGACCTCCCTCCAGCCCAAGAGCTCATCCTTCAAAACAATGTATTTCTGCCTCCCTGTTAGCTAGCTCACCTGATAATTCCTTTAATAATTTCCATCCTCTTCAGCTTAATTAACTACTCAAGGCACTGATGCAAATGTCTCCTGAGATGGGATTAGCTGATAGAACAGACACATCATCAGCAACTGTGAAAGCAGGTAGCTATATAGGATTTGTTCCAATCCTTAAAAGAGCTGGCTTTGGGTAAGAGTAAAAAATGGCCTTCCTTAAACTGGTTTTAGACTGGGACATAGAGCAGACAACTTGTTTCTTCTGTCAGGGAAAAAAAGGGCTTTTTGAGAGAACAAAAATCTTTCTCCTGTAAAAGAAAGTTCTGGAACATGGCTCTGCTAGTGGGAGACTCCAGGGAGAACAGATCTGTGCAAACCTTAAGACACCCCTGAATTCAGGTTCATGTAACAACTTTGGAAAGGCAAGAGACACTTAGGGCTGAAGGGCAAAGAAGACTAAATGGTCTGTATGAGTGGCAGGACATGTAAGTGAAGCCTGTGTGTATGCTGCAGCATTAACAGGAGTCAGCATCTCCATGCTGGAGCACTTGAGCCTGCTGCAGTATTCCTTTCCGCCTGATGATAAAATAGCAAGGAGGGCACGCACCTGCTGGGAAAGTGATTCCAGGCGCCACACATCACCCTCGCAGACCCTGGGATATTAAATGTAATGCAGCTGACATCCAAGCCATTTGCCTGATAGCTCCTCTATTGTTTAGGCTTAAAACTTCCATGTTAGGAAGCTTGCTGCATGCTGCACTCAAGGCAGGAGGAGGGGAGCTCTGGAGAGGGTGACCTGGCAGCCACTCCGGGCTGCACGTGCAGAAGCACACCCATGCTGAGTGTGTGGCCATGTTCCAAAGGTTGTCCCTGGAAGTGTTCACAAACTGTGCAGATGAGACCTTCAGTGGCACGGGCTAGTGGTGGCCCTGGCAGTGCTGGGAAATGGTTGGACTTGATGATCTTGAAGGTCTTTTCCAATCCATGTGATTCTATGACTCTATTATCCCACATGGTGCAAGAAGCCACTAAAACACGTGTCTTTTCTGGTTACCCTGAACATTTACATATGAGGTTATACTGGGTCAACACTAAAGCAATACTGTCTGGAGTTTCAGACAAGGGTGCAACCCTAGAGGCAGGGCGACCCTGTGTACTTAGGAAAGGCATTAACAGTGAGACAAGGGATGCCCTTATCTCTCAAAACCCATCCAACTGAAAGGTTTCCTGGCCAAGCCTCAATGTCCAAGAGTCACTGCTGGTCACCAGCTTCTGTGGGCTTGTCAGAGCCTTTTTAAGCACAGGTACACTACTGGGCTCTTGCAGTAAGCCTCTCATTTAGTTATATTTTCTGAGGAAAAGTTCTTCCCTCCACTGGTTTTAAATCTCTACAGTACAGCTGCATTTTCTTTGCCACTACCTGTTTCCTTATCAGCACAGGCTCCTTTTGGCAGTGTATCAAGCTCAGAAGACTCTTGTGGCCTGAGGTTCTATGCTTCTATGCAGCCTGCCTGGTGGAGAACAAAGAGCTATGCTACCAGATCCTGCTGCAAGAAAATCTGCTGTAGGCTGAAAAGCCTTTGCAGATGGGATTTAGTCTGTTTGCATCCAGGGTGGGATAAGCAAATACAAGAGATGTGAATCTCAAGACTATTTTTCCCATGTGTGTTCCTGGGATTTGAGCTGGCAAGGGATTTTAATCATGGCTCCTTCTAAATATATCTGTGCTACAGCTACGGACCTGCAGCACATGCTGAACTGCAACTATTGCCCAGCAGGCTCCTATCAAACAGATTTCACCACAACCTCTCCTAGAGATAAGGACTGAGGAGGCATGTGGGTGGGATTCATCCAAGGGGAGTCAAGGCTGATCTGGCAATTCCGTCCTCACTTAAAGAAGAAAAGGCACTTCCCTCTTTAGCATGAACTGAGCTCTTTCACAGCAGGAGCTGGGATAACTAAGCTAGAGTCAGCTGAACTTTTAAACAAATCAAATTTTGTGACATGAATTCCACTCTCTTTTTTTTTTTTTCTCTAAGAAAGCTTGCATTTAAAGGTAAACTAACAAGCATCGTAGCTAGCACTGACAGGAACATGGGAGGTGGTAAAAGTAACTGCTAATAATGCCTGTTTCTTTTCAGGTTTATTCAGTAAGACCTGAAGGGCTCGATTACTCTAACAGCAAAATAAACTCAGAAGTATCTTATGATACTGAGGGTTGCTGGCAGTTTTAAGAGGTGTGATAAACACCCTGGATAAATGCACAGTACACACAAAGGAGGAATTTTTCACTCCAGAAACAAAAGCATTCCTTTCCTCCAGCTGAAATAAACACATGGAAACGCAGTCTCCCAGCTGCAGATAAAAGGGAGACAGTCAAGGTAACCTCCTGACACCTCAGCTGCACACCCATGTATCAGGCTGGTGACAAGCTTCAGAGACATGGCATGAATGAGAGAAGCTCAGGAGACGGCCATGCAAGTTGTCATGCTTTCAGCAACATGTTCCCCATGAGTCCCACCCAGACCGAGTTTGACTTTCCACCCCTTTCAGTACGTGCCAGACTGCTGCCACTGTGAGAGCACAACACCTCAAATACATGCTGCTGAAGACTGAAGATAATTATTACAGCTTTCAGTACACATTGCCTAGCTTCTTCCTTACTTATAAAACATACCATTACCAACTTGTCACTAAGACTCTATGCAGTAATATTTTAATCAAGAAAAACATCAGTGAATCATTCTCTCTTTAAAAATCAAATGCATGTCATTGTCTGCATAAAAAGCAGAGGAGAAAAAAATCCCATCGTTTGTGTCCGTCTTTGACACTTTCCATGTTCAAAGAGGGACTTAAGCTCTCAAGCATCCTTACTGCATAGTTTTCAAGATCAAACCTCCTTGTTTAAGTTTTCAGAAGCTGTAGGTTTCCCGTTGTGGCAGTGGCACAGAACTGACATTGGCTTTTTATCTTCTTCATTAGTGTTGTCCTCTGCACAAAACGGCCCCTAGACAAACTATTTATTGTTGGGTTAATTAGACCATTTGAATCTATGCATGCCACTGCATATTTGCAATACAGAGTATCCAAGACACATGGCCCTTGGATATCTACATATCTTGAGTATCTGACATGTGGCTTTCCCAAAGGAAGGAGGAGGATAGAAATTACCAGCTGTGGGGATGACATTTTAGACAGGCAAAGTTCCCTTGTTATTATTGCAGGAGTTTATCTAAGTCTGCATAAAGTTTTTAATTTCTAGTTTTCTTTCTTTCAGTAGCATCAGAAAAGAACTTGTCCCTTTGTCAAAATAACTTGTCTATGATATTCCCACCCATGAAACCAGTATGAAAAGAAGAAATAGGTAAAGATGAGAGAAGACACTCTTGACAGACAACCCAAAGTATGCAATATGTGTGCCTATCTGACAGCTGGAAGCAGAAAGAATGTATGCAAATACAATACTATGCATGTCTGCCTCTTGAATAATAGGCAAATTAATGTCAATTGCAACTTTAATACAGCTGAAATGTGGATATATTATGTACAGCCACCCTAAACCAATATTAAGACATTACCACACACTTGAAAGAAATCACAGTAAGTCAGAAGGATGATGGGTAACACAGCACTCCCTCAGCCCTTCTCTGCATGGGGATGATACTGGGTATAACTACCTACTTGATTCCCCAAATTTTAGGTGCCTGCTTCAAAAGCAGAACACTTTCTCAACTGATAAGGAAAAGGAATCCATGTTCCCTGACAGATATAATGAATCCAGTATCAAATGTTAGTTCTCCTCCATTGACATGGCACCTGTTTTGTTACACACGACTAACTTTTCACCTTGTTACAGAACCATAGAATGGTTTGGGTTGAGAAAGACCTTAAGATCATCCAGTTCCAGCCCCTGCCACGGGCAGGGACACCTTTCACTAGAGCAGGGTGCTCCAAGCCCCTGTGTCCAACCTGGCCTTGAACACTGCCAGGGATGGGTAGCAGTAGAGTCCAAGCGTTCGTGCTCCACTGCTCTGCTGCGCAGCACTAGAGCAGGGTGCTCCAAGCCCCTGTGTCCAACCTGGCCTTGAACACTGCCAGGGATGGGGCAGCTGCAGCTTCTCTGGGCACCTCCCTGTGCCACTGCCTCAGCACCCTCACAGGGAAGGATTTCCTCTTTATATCTAACCTAAATCTCCCCTATTTAAGTTTGAACCCATTCACCCTTGTTCTATCACTACAGCCCCTGATGAAACTTAGATACAGCTTGATTCTCAAATATCCTGAGAATCATTCAACTACTTTATTTTAAAACATAAAGTCACTTATAAATCAGTCCTAAAGAGAGATTTAAACTTAGCTTACCTATTTGTATCTCCACCTTTTCTTCTTTTTAAGGTTGCTAATCATATACTGAGCCAGATAAAACCACTGGATTCCCTACCTGAGCTTGAGAGCCTTGCTTGGCTAGAGCCCAAGGAGATGTGGTTGATCACTTGGTGAATGTTAGAACACAGAAAACCAAACAACTACAAAGACTTAGAATCATAGAATAGTTAGGTTTGGAAAGAACCTTAAGATCATTCAGTACCAACCCCCTGCCATGGGCAGGGACACCTTCCACTAAACCATGTAACCCAGGACTCCATCCAACCTGGCCTTGAATATCACCAGGGACGGAACATTCACAGCTTCCCTGGGCAACCCATTCCAGTGCCTCACTACCCTTACGGTAAAGAGCTTCTTCCTTATAGCTGACCTAAGTTCATTCAGCCGGGTCATCCCTTCTGAATGGATGGATGACAACACAGCGCCAGACCAGGAGGTGCAACAGCTCAGGTGTCCTAAGCCTTGATTTGGCATTGAAAGCTTTATGAGGAAGACCAGTTTAAATCTAGAACGAGGCAAAATACTGAGACACCATGATCTATGGACACCTAAGTTATAGCTGTACTGCTACTGAATTACTACTGTCTGATTTCACTGCATTTCATTGAGATTCACAACACACCTTGCCCAGTATTTAGAATTGTTTCAATTATAATGGAATATACTTTTTAAGGGGGATAAACATTTTTGTTTGTTGTGTATACATGTCACATATTCCTGGTTTATAACTTGTGTATGTTTTTAAAGAAAAATCGCATCATGGACATCTAGACTGTAACCAGCCTAGAAATGCCTCAAAATCTATTTGCTTTGGAAAACTGTGATCCTAACTATGCCTTGGAAAACCCCTGTTCCTCAGCCATTCACCAACACTGCTTTCAGATAGAACACAGCAACTGAGTGGATGTTCCCAGTCCAACAACAATTTGACTAAATCCCTGTGGACAACCACACAGCTATACCAGACAGCGGTGTGCAATGCAGCAGCAGTCTATATATACATGGCTAGTGTCACTTCTGTACCCTCTGCCTTCACTCTATATGAGCAGGACAGAGGACATTAGCATTTTCACTGGCACTTGTGCATATTCACTTTGCGCATGCACTGCAAACCTGAACCACCATGAACACAATACATTCCTTATTTAGCAGCCAAACTAAAGCAAAGCAGAAACCAATTTCTGCTTAGGATGTCCCACCCTTCCCAGTCAAGCATACTTCCCTCAGCCAGACTTACAGACCCACCAGTCTCCTCCACACTACGTGCAGCCATTTAAACCTCATCTGGAGGAAATCCAATTCTGAAGGCTTGGGAAAGGGTGCAAGAAGTTAAGAAATGTCTCGTCTGCCATCCTCCCTAATTCCATTTTCAGTTGTACACATAATACAGGTATTTATAACCCATATCACTTAAACATAAATCACCTTAGAGCTTGTAAGTGTTACAATCCCTTAAATGACAACCTGCTTGGGCACCTTGTGCCTCTCAGGACCATCAGCTGGATACATCAACTACTGAAAACATTTGCATCCACCACGGGCTGTCATCACACTTACAGAACGGAGATCAAAAAAGTGAGTGAAAGAAAATATTAACTGAGAACTGGAACACTAACCACGCTCTGGCTGCAGTGATGCTTGGGGAAAAAAGACAGGAAACAAGATGTGCTCCTTAGTTAAAAATATACTTCAAATGACTAAAAAAAGGCTTGGGTTACCCTGAGACCCTGGCACTCTCCTCCTGCTTGAGTTGGGGTTTCTGCTACTTTAGAAGCATCTCTGGCTCAGTTTTGAAGGATGGGACAAAAGGACACTTGCTAAAAGCATGTGCTTGTTCCACTCTACCCAACTTAGAACCTTCCTCTCTTCTTTCCTGTCAGATTTCATCCCAAGTACATAATAACAGTGAACTGGACATGAATAATACTGACCTCTTTAAAAGGTACTCACATGGATTTAGACTTAAATCCTCACTAAACAGCTAATTAACGCATTTAGAATGCATTTGTGAGGATGTGGATGTGCAGAGCTGTTGACAAGCAGTCGTCATTCACCTTTTTCTTTTACCACAACGCTTGGGGACAACCAGAGAAATCTCAGATCTGGCAGGGATCCTCCATAACCAAGAAGCTCAGTGATTAACTTCCACAACTCATGAATCTCTTGTTACTGAAAAGGTGTGCGATACACCACTAGATGATGATGTGCAGACATGCTTCTGAACATGAGCTCAGACTGGGTGAAGCAGACCTTTTTGTAACAACTCATGAATAGACAGCTTGTCCAGGTGACGCAAATGCAGCCTTTTCTTTACAAACACACTGGTGAGTGAGACCTGAAAATCAACTCTGTGTGTAATCCAAGTAAACCTACAGAGATGTCTTGTACTGCCAGTGCAATGATAATAATAAATGCAGCTTACTGTCAGTCCCAGGCAGAGGCAATAGATCATAAGACAACCTAAGCAGTACCCCTGTGAGGGCTCTCCAATAAGGACAGCTTCACCATGCCTGTTACGGAGTAGTCTTACAATTCTGCTTTGATTGCCTTGGGATGCTCCATTGGGGTTCAGACTAATGGCCCACCCAGCTGTTTCAGCTGAAGGCTGCTTTTAATGTGCTGACTATAAACCAGTCATTAAAATTCCTGGTGTGCTCAGGAAAAAAATACTGGTGGTCAAATGATGCCCATTTCCTAGAGAATTCCATCTGAGTCAGCCCGTTTGTATCTGAAGGAACTGATTTTGGGCTACACTGTATGAGTCCAAAAGGATGTTAAGTACTTTTCCATGTAGCTTAGCTAGGACAAAGCAAACCAAAAGACCAGTCCCAGTGTTTGAGGAAGCTGAAGAGCTGCTTCCAACCCTAAAACTCCACAGATGTGGAAGCAGCTGGCAGGAGAAGGACCAATCCCAACTGGGCACGCTGTCACAATGCCTTATCTGAATTCCCATTTACAACTTTTACTTCCCCATTTCAACTACATGCTTGGCAACTTTCTGTTTATGCTGCTCCCTTCTCTTTAATACACTCCAGAGCTCACAGCATTGCATTCTTCACACAGAAATTAATAAGGACTTTAAGCAAAGGGTGGCATCTGTGTGCCACTACTGAAGACAATAGACCCTCCCCCATTTCACATGATGGAGAACCAAACCTTCAGCTTTCACCATATTTGATGCTGCTGTCTAGATCTTCTGAGGTCCTTTTCTCATCTGACTGATGGAGGAACTGCTCTGCATGGTCTTCATCTGCTCCAGTCCTCCTTCAGCACTTTATGCCAGTTCTACCAGTAATACCGAGATATGTCTTTTCACTGGTTCATAGGCAATTGCTTAGATTAGACACCTGGAGGCCTCAGCTTAGGCAGGATGAAAATCACCTCCAGTCTTTAGTCTCCCATTCAAGTAATTAAATTAACATGCTATGCTCCCAGGACCACCTCTCTGTTCTTCATTACGAAGGCTTGAGGAAGGAAAGCCCCAGCACCTGCAAGCTTGCCTCTACTTAAATTCCTTTAATCAGCGTCCTACAGTGATACAAACCACTGCTGCTTTGTGGTGCTGGTGCAGGCAAAAAGTCATTAAAGGCCTTTGCAGCTGTTTGATTTGTGATACAGGCTTTGATACTCCATAGTAAGATTTTTTTGGTGTGCAGTCTCACATAGCTGACAGCGTGCAATGTGTCTGCAGTGTCTCTCAAATGAGGCAAAGTGTCACAGGAGCCAGTATGCTACATAGAAATCAGTGCAAGTGGACATGAAAAGTGAAAAAGAAGCAAGGGAGGAAGCAAGGCTTCCTATCTCTTCTGGTCCATCCTCTAGGATGGTAAGAGACAGCTCCTACCAGTCAACTGAAATGAAGAAGAGGAGGGGGACCCTCAGCATGCTGTCTGTGTGGGAAAAGCTTAATGAGCCTTCAGCTTACTGACTCCAAGGGAATGCATGCAGGAGACAGCCAATATAAACATACAGAGTTCAGGAAAACCTGCAGCAGAATCCTACACCTTCTTTGACAGGAAAGTCAACTGTGCATGAAATACAAAGCCCCAGAAAAACAGACTTATTAGACATAGTGCTCATGGAACCATGTGCACAATATGTAAAAAATAATAATAGCAAAACTGGTCATAAAATATTGGCAGAAAGAAACTGCATGTCCAGAAGCTACAATGAGTCAGAAGAAGAAAGAGAAGCCAAATAGCAACTTACTTGTTAGAGATCTACTGAATAAATGGCCCTGGAAACTACTGTACATAAAGAATTGGCTGGATGGCCGCACACAAAGAGTTGTGGTCAATGGCTCAGTGTCTGCCTGGAGGCCAGTGACGAGTGGTGTCCCTCAGGGATCGGTGTTGGGACCAGTCCTGTTCAACATCTCTGTAGCTACCATGGACAGTGGGATTGAGTGAGCCCTCAGCAAGTTTGCCGATGACACCAAGCTGTGTGGTTCGGTGGATCCGCTGGAGGGAAGGAATGCCATCCAGAGGGACCCTGACCCGCTTGTGAGGTGGGCTGATGCCAACCTCATGAAGTTCAACCATGCCAAGTGCAAGGTCCTGCACCTGGGTCGGAGCAATCCCAGGCACAGCTACAGGTTGGGCAAAGAGGAGATTCAGAGCAGCCCTGCCGAGAAGGACTTGGGGGTGGTGATCGAAGAGAACATGAACATGAGCCGGCTGCAGTGTGAGCTTGCAGCCCAGAAAGCAACCGTATCCTGGGCTGCATCCAAAGGAGTGTGACCAGCAGGTCGAAGGAGGTGATCCTGACCCTCTGCTCTGCTATCATGAGACCTCACCTGGAACATTGTGTGCAGTGCTGGTGTCCTCAACATAAAAAGGACATGGAGCTGTTGGAACAAGTCCAGAGGAGGCCACAAGGATGATCAGGGGACTGGAGCATCTCCCATACAAAGACAGGCTGGGAAAGTTGGGACTGTTCAGCCTGGGGAAGAGAAGGCTTCGTGGAGACCTCCTAGCAGCCTTCCAGTATCTGAAGGGGGCCTATAGGGATGCTGGGGAGGGACTCTTCATTAGGGACTGCAGTGACAGGACAAGGGGTAACGGGTTCAAACTTAAACAGGAGAGGTTTAGATTGGATATAAGGAAGAAATTCTTTCCTGTGAGGGTGGTGAGGCACTGGAATGGGTTGGCCAGGGAGGCTGTGAGTGCTCCATCCCCGGCAGTGTTCAAGGCCAGATTGGATGAAGCATTGGGTAACATGGTTTAGTGTGAGGTGTCCCTGCTTATGGCAGGGGGGTTGGAACTGGAATGACCTTAAGGTCCTTTCCAACCCTAACTATTCTATGATTCTATGATTCTAATTCGTCCTGGATAAATGAGAAAGCAAAAGCTGTTTCCTTAAAGAACTGCCTTGGAATGAAATAATCTGTAGCAATACTAAAGCAGAGCATTATTTGTGATTGGTATTATTGCTATTTTTAAATTCAGTAGTAACAGATTGGACCTGTTACACTCCTACTGACCTATTTCTAATTCAGCAAAGTGCATGGAAAGCAAGTGCCTGGGAACAAGTCACCTGCATTTGCCTGGAAATGCAACAGGAGAGGTGTGGAGTGAAGTTGCTCTGCACCTGAGTATGGAGCAAGCTGGTTTCTGATGGGTCCATGACCACTGACACCAACAGCACAAATCCAAGTCTGAACACTTCTCTGCCAAAGTACAAGCATAACTAATGTTAGACTTTCCTGCTGACCATGCAAAAGGAAGGAATAGCTACTGGATTTTCAATTTTGTTCAGCCACAGCAACAGTCTGTGCTTCAGAGCGAAATGTGGGTTCAATTTTAACCAGAGAAAGCCATGCCCTTTCTCCCTGCTCCTCTGCTTCCGGACACATGGGCTGCACAACAGACATTTTGATGAGACCACTTGGAGAATACACCCACTATCAAAAGCAGAGTGTGCACTTTGTAACTAATTTTAGTTGTGTTACTGAAAGCTTTAAGTAAGTCTAATTAACGTTTTTAGCCGGTGGCATTTCTATCACTTGGTTTGACCCAGTAGCACTCCTTTTCCTAATCCTCTTAAAATAGGCTATTTTAAAGCTTTACTCAGGCTGACACTTGGAGCGTGATGCTAAAGAACTGTTATTATGAACAAAGCTATTTGGTGCTCATTAGCAGGATGACAATTAGCTGAAAAACAAGTGTAGCTTGAATCACAGGACTCTGCCTCTGTATTAACTTTATCTGAACCTCCTAAGGATACTAAGCCACAACCAGTGCTAAAAGGAGGAGGGAGAGAGGCTCCCCTGGCTCCCCTGTGGTAGCCGAGCAGGGAGAATTCTGCAGAGCCCAAAACCAGGCAAGCTTTTTTCCTGTTGTGGCTCTGAATGAATCTGAAGAGGTTCTGCTGTCTGGAATTAAACAGATACCACAGAAAAGGACACCAAATTATCACTACCAGATATATTTTTATCTCTCTGTGCCACATGAGGCTTGAATGAGTTCCTGAACTATCACTGTGGCAGACTTTGGGATAACAATACTGATTCTGGTCTTCAACCAGCTGCCTTTTCAAATATAATCAATGTATTCTCTTCTCTCCCCACAGCAAAATAGTTAGCTTATATTTGAACTTTTCCATCTTTGAGAACATGTTTACCACTGCCTCTTTGAAGGACATTGGACCTCATTTACTTCCACTTCCTCTGTTCAGCCCTCACTGTGAAGAAAAGCCCTTTATGTCCACTATAAAAATCCATAATCATAAAGCTAAAAATAACCCCCCTGCTAGAATAAGATCAGCTGAATATATTGTATTGCTTTCTAAAGTAGTATCTGGTTCTGTACTGTTTTTTCATGTTTGACTTCAATTAAATTCATTTTCTTGCGTGATTCAGTAGTCTTTAAGTAACCATGTCACTGAACATAAAAACCATTGGTGTATTTATTGCATAAATAAAAGTGAACACCATCTTGCTTCAAAGGTCCCATTCCAACACAAACCACCTTTTCACCACTCTGAAACTGCCACCAGGGACCCGTTAGACCCCAGAGTGTGCCCAGAGTTTGGCAGATGAAAGGAAGGGATGAAGGACACATAGTAGAATTCTCCATCCAGAGTATTTATTGCCATTTTGGGTAATTTGTCATGGTGGAGGGCTTGATTCACTGATAATTTCACACTACATAAAAATGGAATCTGTGATAATTTAGGCAGGTTATCAAGTACTGCTGGTCTGGAACATAAACAAAGCAAAACCAGTTACTACCTTCACTGAAAAATTGTGTGGTTTAGGGTTTTAGCACTGGACTATCCCAGGGGAAGGAGAAGAAGATTGGAAAGCGTTAGTTGCAACAAACATGAAATTGCACAAAAAGTAGCAAAAAATAGATATACTGAATTTTCACACATAAAAGCAAATAAAAATGCTATAATACTGGCTTCTTCAGTTTAATCCAGTCATTCTCTGTGATTTTCACTTGTTTTGATATGAAAAATATCAATTCATCACAATACTGAGTTTTCCACTTACTTCATTGTGTTTCTATTAATAAAAAGAAGCTATTGATTCAAACACAACCGTGACTTTTCAAACCAGAAATCATACTTCTCTGAAAGCTTTCTCTTTTGGTAAGCTATTAAATCTTAGTACTCAACAGCACAACAGGAAAGAATCATACCCAAAGGGTTAGATCTCACAGCCCTTGCTCTGTTCAAAAGGCTACAAAGGGCATATATGTCCATGTGTGGTGGACCAGGATCACACCCTGCCAAACAAAGTGGACACTCAGGTACAGCCCCTGACAAACACTGCATTTATGGTCATGTTTTCTGTGAGGGAGGGAAAAATAGTGATCTATGGCTATGGCAAAAGCTTTCCAGCCCTCTGGCTCACAAGCTGCACAACAGCTCTCAGCAGCCTGCAGTCAGAAGTGTTGCAATTTAATGTTAAGGCTCATGGACCTCTGCATCTTCAGGAGTGCACACAATCCTCAGCTGAGTTTAGGAAGGTGTGCAGAGGACTCCAGCTAAACCCGCTGTATTCGAACACCTTAAATATGTTTAGAATTTAAACTATGAAACTTCTTTTTCTATACTGCCAGAGTTTTACTTGTTCCTCTTTGCTGTTCCACAGTCTTACAAGGCCACATTGGGCACTATTAATTCCCAAAAGAATTTCAGGCTTTTCACAGGATTTCTACTTTTATGCTTACAACATTCCTGTAAACTGCAAAAGCTGGGGGACTGATGATGCAAAAACTCCTCTTACTAAAATTACAAGAGCGATAGATTTGGCAACAGATTGACAAGACTGAGCATCCTCAAGGCAAGAGGTAGGAAGGGCATAACTCATCCATGCCTCTCTGGGGCTGCAGAGCCACCACTCTGCACGCAAGGAGCTCACCTTGAGTCCCACTCCTGTTCAGACTACACAGCACCCATTGTCCTCGCTCAGTGCATATATAGCTTCCCTTAAATTAACACAGATGCCCATTAGAAGCAATTTGTTCCACAAACAGACATCTTCAAAAACAACATCTGTGCCAGCTGTTAATCTGCAGCATGCTGGTTGTCTTACAGGAGTCAATGGCAGAGGTCACACCAGTTAAACTAGTTGTGAGAACAGAACTTTGTGGGTTCTCATTTGTATTTTGCTTTTGTTCTGTCTTTGCCTGCTGTGGGTTTCACTGACATGACTCTCATGGGGTGTTAGGGCTCATGGGGTTACTTGGAGGATACTGGAAATCACAGACTCACATAATGGTTTGGCTTGGAAAAGACCTTAAGCTCGTTCAGTTCCAACCCTCTGCCATGGTCAGGGACACATTCCACTAGACCAGGTTGCCTTTGTATTTCAGCTATTGGTTTAACATGAAAGGCAGCTGTGAACATTATCTAAATCATTTTGGGAAGCCTCAGAGGTAGTTTTTTAAAAGGTAATCTTCAGTAGCATTGACCTTAACTGCTCCATGCTGCTGACAGGGGCCTTGCACATGGGTGTCCAAGCTGCCATAATAAGAAGTGGAAAAACAGGGGTTAGGCCATGCCCTGTCATGTCACCTAACCCAGGCAGGCAGCAAGTCATTTGAGGGCTTTGCAGTTCTGTTTGTGCCTGCAACCCAACTTACAGCCACTGTGCACCAAAGAAGCCCTAAGACACAAAGGGCCTGCACTGTGTTGTACCCTCATGTTAGCAAAAAGCGCGTCAAACCTGCAGGCTGTGCCCAGGAAAGAAGGGCATGTCCATCAGGGATGCTCTCTTGAGTGGCAGCATTGCTGGCAGACAGCACCAGAAGCCCCCAGGTTTATTGGGAGCCCCACACTCTGTCTTCTTACGTTGCCTCCATCTTTTACTGTCCTGGATTAGTCTGCACACCTTGACATGAACCTCATCTCTCACCTGGCAACTAGCTGGTAGAGTGAGACTCCCTTGGAGTTTGGAGCTCCCTGCCAACTGGGCAAGGACACATGGGATATCACCGCAGCTGTGTTGACCAGGGTTCACCCTGCAGAGCCCCACGTCACTGCCGCGCCTCCACGTGCCTTCACCCAGAGGCAAACATGAACTCACCTGCTCTTTAGAGTAGTTAATGCATGGCGTGGCTTTGTATGTTGAACCTGAGCAACAAGGGAAAAAGCTTTTCAGTGGCAAGCAAAAAGATAAGCTCAAAGGGTATTTTGCTGCTTTCGTACAGCAAATAATAGATACTAAACTGCCCCCAGGAAAAGCGTTATACGTGTAAGATCAGGAGATGTTACAAATCATTCCTTACTCCTTCTCCAATTTTCTCCACACCCATAATCTATAATTTCATGTCTGGTACAGACCTGATGGACTGCAGCACTGTTGATAAACTACAATAACAAATAAACAGTTATTATTAATGGGACTATAAATCACATGATCAACCCCTGTGCCAGTTAACCGTAATCATTTATATTCTACCTGAAACACTAAAGCTGCCACTGCAGCTGAATGTGGCATTCCACATTGTCCTCAGCCATAAAACCATGGGCATGTGGAATCCCACCACCACACCATCCACCCCAGTGGCAGCTGTCCCTCCAAGCATGGATTTCTTTGGCTTTGTGGCTGTAAGCACCCACTGCCAGGTCAAGGAAACCGCAGCATGTTGTCTGTGTGAAAGGATCCTGATATAAAACTGAATGTGTTCAGGCTTTTATCTCTGGTTAATTTACTGCTACAAATTTACAGAAAACTGAATGTTAACTGAGCTGGTATGATTGGGCATTCATCTTTCTTATCACCGCATTGGAATGGGCAGCAGGTTTTCATACCACACCAAAGGATGACATTGCAGCAGAGCTCCATCATTCCACCAACACACAATCTGCAGCTACTCAGATATCAAGCTCAGCAGCTTGGCATGTAGCCACAGGCTGCTGGATTCCAGTGGCTATCAGTTGTGGTGGTTAATTATTTCATCTTCATGTTGTGAAAACCTTCCATGCGTTCCTTCAGTGTTATCTTCTGTTGTGTTGGGTTTTAGCTCAGGCAGCTCCCTTGGGATCTCAAAACCCAGCAGGGTTATTTTTATGTGTGGTTGCCAAATGGATGAGATAAGACTTTAAAGGCCTGTGGAACTATCTTCTTTTCAATGCAAAAAAACCCAACACAATCCCCTGCTGCCAACTCTCGAGACGTGGTTAAATAAAGCCCTTGTGCCACTGTGCTCATGTGGATGGTGGGTAAACTGAATGGCTGGTCTGAACAGAGGTGCCAGCTCAGGATGGTTCCCAGCTACACATGCCAGTGATATGAGGACAGGGGTGTTGTCTGAACAAGCACTTAATTTCAGGTTTGTCCTCTTCCTGCTAAGAAGAAGGTGAACCACATTTCCCCAGTGATACCTCCCTGGTTCTTCTGCCCTCCATTCATCAGCAGACTGGTGACAGGAGCAGATGAAGAAGGCCACGTAATCCCTGCTGATGTACCTGCTGGCAGGAATGCTAAGTTTCCTTGAAATACACCACTTGCCTTCATTTCATGGCAGGAGGCTGCAGGTTAAGGCATACCCATTGTTATAACAGCACTGCTCAAAGGTCAATGTCCTTTGCAACACTGCAAGATGCAGTAATTCCCTTTTTCTTTGTGAGCTGGTGCAAAAAGTCAGTGTGCTGGTGCCTGTCCTTCTGCGTGGTGACACACACAGTGGCCTGTCACCACCAACAGCAGTGTTTGCATGGGATGAAAATACCAAGTGGATCATTAATTGGTCAAGAGGGTAGTATGCAGCTGGGAAAAGGCCTGCACTGATAATGAGGAGCAAAAATGCTCACTTCCAAACTTCCTCTCACCAAAAATCAGTCCATAATAAGCACTTGTCAGCAGAAGAGAAAAAGGGTTTCAATACCAGCTTTCAGGAGAGCAGGAAGGGAGCAGAGCAGCAGCAGGACATGTGTCATCTCACTGCTTCTCCCAGGCTCTCTGCCCCGAGGTTAGAAATTCTCCCGTCTCCCTTCCAGGATAAAATTTCCTGCCTGGAGGCTGCTCCTCCTGCTTTTTAATGTGTTTTCATTGCTGAAAGAAAAGAATGTATCTACTACCAAATTTGCTGTTGACTTCTGACAGGGCTCAGCTAGCCTCTCTTGGCTTGAAACCCTGCTGAATTACTTTGGGCTGAGCAAATACAGACAATAAACCAGACTTATAACATGGGAGTTAATTCAGTATTATTTTATATAAAAGAAAACTCTCTGCCACTTGAAGACACCTCCCTTCCCCTGGGGAGGTTTTTCAAACAGCCCAAAGCATGGGAAGCTTCCAGGACAAACATCTGCTCTTTAATCCCATCATAAACACACACACACAGGCTTGCCCATCACATAATCCAGCCTCCTCCACCCAGAGGCAGAAAGTGAACAGCTCTCATCAGTGTCAGATTCATTACCCTTTCTCCAGTGGATACCGGGGAGGCACCAGTCCACCCAGTACCTTCCACCATGCTGGAGGATGCCCTACAGGGCTGAGCTGGCTATTGAAATCTCAGCTGACTCCTGCAGCACTGCTTGCCTCTCATAGCCCCTCTACTCATGGCTCTTCTTCCCCATTCCACACACTTCAGCACAGACACAAACTTTCCTCGTTCCTCTTGTGCAGGAGAACACAGGGCAGTGAATATAGATTTTCTTGGAGGTGGAAAAAGCAGGAGCAGGAGGTTGGCATGAGAATGAACAGACAGAAAGGAGAATGAGGAGACGCACTGAAGGCAACAGAGTTAGGCCTGTGAAAGTGCAGGCTGTACCCACTTGGGCTGAGAACAGCAGTAAAAGGAGAAAAATGTGAGACAGAGAAAGATAAACCAAAGGAGGAAGCTGCTGAAACTATGACGGGTCTTTTCTGCTGCATCAGGCACAGCTTCTGTGTGGTTCACCTATCTGAAGCAACCGCTCTACGCACATGGTTCTATGATCACAGGAAGAAACAGCAAACTGCAACTAAATCTGCTTAAAGAAAGAGTTAACCAGCATCACTGTGCCTGAGCAGTACAGTCCTCTGGCACTAATCTCTTCTAGTTTTGGAAGATTAAAAGCTAAGAAAGTACAGCAGTGTCTGGTCCCTAATTTGCAGAAATAACAAATCAAATGACTTAAAACTGGTAATTTTGTAGATTAAATTATCAAGGCCTAGTCTGTTGGTGTCCACATCTGATAGCGTTTTGATCTTGTTTATATCTCAGAAATTGTTTCATGGACTCACTTTGTTGATTTTCTTCAGACTGTGACAGGTTTTATTCCATCAGCAACTCAGTTGCCTTCCAAGCAACAGTCTGCTCTTTAAAGTGCAAATTAGGAAGCAGGAAAGAGAAGAAAGAAAGGATGGAGCTGTTTGAAGGAGCTGCTGGATGTCAACAGAGGTCAGCTTTTATTTCTTAACTACATATGTAAAAATGACCTAATGCAATCCAAAACTAAAAGCTATGACCAAGTGAGGAGGAACAGCCAACTACAGTGGTCCAGCATCCTGAGCAGTGGATGATGGATCTGGCCACATCAGCCCCAGTCACTGGGACAATTTTGCGGAGGAGATGATAGAGGCCACAGGAGATTCTTTCCTGGGAAACCTACACCAGTGAGTGGTGTAGCAGTGAGCTATAGTGACCAGGAGGAGAGGCCAGCCTATTCTT
The DNA here is from genome assembly GCA_002631895.1 of Agapornis roseicollis. Lineage (NCBI taxonomy): Eukaryota > Metazoa > Chordata > Aves > Psittaciformes > Psittacidae > Agapornis > Agapornis roseicollis. Next base: position 202,646 of record NDXB01022449.1, read on the forward strand.
TTGCTAAAATACATAATAGCATCTGCAACAGAGGGAACTCTAAGCAGAACAGAGCTTTTAAAAGTGGCAGTGCATTACCTGCTCAGATTAGCAAATGAGCTGGCCGTAACCCAGGAAACGGAGGGAAATGCAGCTTACTCCACTTCCACTTCTGCTGGGAAGAAGTCTATGAGCTGGCTATGAGCTGGTGACTGCTGCAGCTGTCACCCCACTACCATGCTAGCCCTGCAAAAAAGATGCTGACCCAGGCTCTCCTCAAGGCTCCCTCCATCTGCTCATGGCACAGCAAGCAAGGCTTGTGCACTGGCCCAGGCTGCCTGGTACCCACCCTCTGCTATCCCAAAGCAACTATAGGAGCTTGCCCACTCCCCCAGGTTAATGTGCTCTGAGGGTGATAAGCAGCCAGCATTAGCCTGGCTTTTTGAACTAGCCCCAACACCGCAGGAAGATGAAATCTTTATTTTAACAAGATTATTAGGGTTTCCTAGGCAATCCAATGCATACAAACAATGGAACTAACACAACATTGGATAAAGATCTATCACTTCAATTCCCACGTACTGCGAAATATTCCTTACCCTAGGGAACTCTATGGGGAAGATGAGGACGCTTCAAGAAACAAACCCTAAAGAAGTGAGCTGGAAACTTCAAGCCTGACCAGTGTGAACATGTTAGAAAGAGTGCAGCTGCCATACAATCTCCAGCTTTACTGAGTAAAATACCTCTGTGCCAAAGTTTTGCCCAGACTGCATGAAAACTTGCTTATAGACATACAAAGAGAGAATTTACATGCATACACCTCTACCTTAAGAAACATGATTTTGCACCTGAGGCCTGCTGTATCATTTTTAAAAGAGGCTTGACATTAACTTCATTATTTGTATTCTTTGTGTTACTCTGCTTCAACTCAGCAATAGCTGGAGTCAACTTCCAATCATTAATCAAACAAACGTACACAGAAATCCCAAGGGCACGATGCCAAAAGCCAGCAGGCAGTTCACTGAAGGAGTATGAATTTGCCCAGAGCTGAAATTCAAATGAGATTTACTCTTTCATAAACCCCAAACAGTTTCCCAGACCGAGTTAAAAATATCTGACTTTTAGGCCAAAACTGACAAGTCTTCTCTATGCTTGATGCTCCTCATCCTCTACTCAATCTGCAGGCAGCGTTCCTGGGGAGGACCCCACAAACCAATGTCACAGCCTGACAAAGCAACCCTTTTGCTGCTCAGGGAGGTTTTCTCCTCTGCCACAGAAGCAGCAAAGCACAGTTAGCAGTGTTCAACAAGCTGCTGCTAAGCAAATAACTCAAGAACATGTCAGTATAGTCCTTTAAGCTGGAAAACTCCTCAGTTTTATTACCAACCATGCACCAGGTTTGGTCCCACCTCACATTCAAAAAGCACAAAGAGATTCAGTTGAGTCACACCCTGAAACTCTCTCCCACCTATAAAGATGGCAAAGACACACACTTGCAAACAAAACCAGGGAGCTCCTCTTCCCTGGAAGTGAAATCTGCAAGCCCCATAGAGAGCATGGTCTGACTCAGTCTGACCCGTGGGATTTCAGCCCTGCTTTACCAAGCTCCGTCCAAGTGCAGCTTCCATCTCCTACTAAAAACCAGAGATACCCAGCACACAGTACCTGCTAACACATACTGCACACCAGTGCTTCACGCTGCAGTACAACTTAAGTGGTCATTAAGGGGTTTTGATGGAGTTTCCTCAATGTGCTATTTACTGCTGCTGCCTTGTACAGGAGATAACCACAAGCTGCTGATAAGGAATTTACATAGCTTTGGTGGAGTAGATTGCTCATCAATTTAATAGCTCCACTCAATTTTCTTAATAAACCTCAGGAGACTTCTGTATCCCTTAAGTGACCTGATCGAATGGGCACCACATAGAACAGCTTAATTTTTTTCCTTCAAAAGCTGATGGCAGTAATAAATTGCATTTCCACAGATGAAATCAATGCATCACAGAAATATCCCAATGCTCCTCAGAGAAGAAAAACCTCAAACACCAGCTCATATAAACCAAACCCCACAGGGCTCAGTAGCTGTCGGAAAGCAGCACCTATTTCCCTGCCAAACAGGTCTGCCTCTGTATATCTCCTTCGTGCAGAAGCTGACATAGTAAAAGTTGGAGATTCTGTAGCATATTTCATAAAGAGAAGGATCTCTTGGAACGGGCTTGCAACCAGTTCTCCTCACTGTATGGATAACAAGGGTTTGAATGTTCGAGGCTGTGCAGGAATGAAACCATTAGAGTGTCTACATTTTTTCTCTCCATAATAGCAAGGTATTTCAGAGCATTACATTACACTCATCCTACAACACGAGTCCCTTAGACCCAGCCTGTCTTACGGACTAATCCAATTCTAGAAGGTAAGTAACCTCCAAGAAGAAGCTGCTAACAACAAAGTACATGTTCTCACTTGCATGGTGCTTCCACAGCTGGAGAGACACTGAGTCTCAGTCATCTAGGCTGACTGAGATTTTGTCACGTCGCAGAGAATTAAATTGCCTCAGTTGTTTCACAAGAAGTGCCATAACTTGCATTTTGGTAATGCATATCTTCCAGAAGGGTCTATAAAAAACAGACTGCATTGCTCCTCTCACAAATATGTTCCAACAGTTAATCTTCCCGGGTGCCAGAATATGTGCATTAGTTTACACCAAACTGATTTTAGCACTCAGCTTGCCTGCTAGCAAACTGCGAGTGTAACACAAGTAGGAGCCTTAGAGAGCTGAACCTCTCAACCAGGCTCATTGAAACACAGCTCTAGTGGAGAAATGTTTGGCCAGGAGCTTAGCAGAAAGCACAGTTTCTCTTTAAGGTACAGTGGAATATTTCAGACACCAGTGGTGGAGGTGAAGGTCACGGTCGTACTCTAAAGCAATCCTGTCTGAAGTACTTGAGCATCCAGGATGAACTGATGGAAGGCATGTTTTGCACAGCACATAATTCCTCCCCTGTACCAAATGAGCTCTTTTAAGATCATACAAACCGTACGAAAACACCAGTGATGCTCTGAGTGCCCCCTGTCTTCCATGTGAGCATTTGTCACTAGAGCCTTTAGGGCAGAGGACTGTCTCTTCATCCCATATTTATATAGCAGTTACTAATTGAAATTTCAATCTGCACTGTATCTGTATCATTTTGTATAGGCAATTCTTCAGCCTGTTATTACAGAGTCTCTCAGCAACAAAATGAATGTTTACTCAATTATATTTATTTTCTCTGGCAGGATATTTCTTTTTAATTCCTTTTTCTTCCTTACCATGTTCTTGCAGTTTCTTAGGCAAGCACTGCCAAGAAATGGTAAGAAAAACTTTTTGCAAATGATGCCATGGAATGGCACAAATGTGTTTCTTCAACAGCTCTTTGCCCCTCCAAATAAGCCCCTTTTCTCTGTGGGAACTGACAGCACTGGTGCCCATGGTCACTATAGAAATATTCACAGCACCACAGCCTGCCCCGGCTGATGACAGCTCTATAATCTAGGTGCAATTGGATGTGTCGCCATGCTTCAGTCAGCTGTTTCGAGTTGGAAGTTTCAGGCATGCCTTCAAACTGATGCAATCCTCCATGTTTCGCTTGAAAAGTAGGGCTTTTTGTCAAGTTCCTCTGGAGGCAATGAAAGAAACCTGTATTTTGCAGGCCCTTCTTGACCACAGTTATAGTTGGTGGGAGGCTGCCACGTGTCCTTTAGAAACTCATGCCACATGAGAAACTCAGGCCACATGCAGAGCTCTTGCCCGCAGAAAGCAGACTTTCAGCTAAAACCAACCCGAATTACTGCCCAACTCTTTCTGAAGAGATTCAACAGCAAAAGATTTGCCAAGCTGAACTAAGACCTCCAACAAATTAACTGATTTGTTTATGACCAAGCATTTACCACCTTGTAGTACCATGAAAAACTGCCAGGGGCTGTTTTGCTAGGAAAGGCCAACATGCATATTCCAGCTTCACTGATGCCATGGGGGCCACCCCTTCCAATCTATGCCCTTGTCCATAAACCCCAAATTCTCTGCAGCCACTGACTGCACACTGACTGCCCTTGCCCTGGCAGGCTCTGTGGTTTCCTCTGATGTTACTGGATTTTCAATGCCATTTTGTCAGCAGGTATAGAGAGAACCTAATGCTCTTTGTCAACAGGCGCAAGACCTACTTACCTTAGCTTGGATTCTAAATGGCTGTGCCTAACACTGCCGCTGTGTGTGAGCTGCTGAGAGGCAAGTTTGGAAGCTCTGCTTGCCCATTCCAAAGGATAAAGGTTTTATAAAGGAGTAGCGCTGGATTAGTTTTTCAGTTGCCATTTAGGGGTATCTAACTTCTATATAACATCTGTACACTCCAGTATTGGTGGCTTGGGGACCAGCCCATGGCTACCCTGAAGAGAAAACAGAAAATGAAGGGCCATTCCCTTCTGAAACCTCATAAATGTCAGCAAATCAAACTTAGAACATTCTTGTCTCCTTGCACTGCACGCAGGTCTGAACAAAATGGTAGGATTCTCTGCAATTAACTGCTACTGCATCCAAAAGAGCAGATTAACCATTTTCACCTGTTACCTGTGCATGTTTCTGTCATGGGAAATGTAAATTTAGAGCTGGATGAGAATAACTTCTGAGGCAACAGTGCTGGAAGTTATTTATTCCTTTACCCTACTTTTTAAAGGCACCTTTATTCAATTTTAACACTCCGCCACAATTTTTCCATGTAATACTGGATAAGTCATGCAAATTACCACCTTATGATACGGCATTAATCGCAATCAGCTCATCAATCACAAAGGCTTGGCTTTTTCTTACTTAGGTCAATACTACAGAATAACTGTTTCTGAAGGAAAGTAGTGGATTCACCTGTACAAAAAAACTTTTTTAGGGCTGACTTTAAGACCCAGCAATCAAAGGCAGAGATGTCAGTGGCTAATGGCCACTTTTTCGCTTCAGGCCCGTTACTGAATATACAATCCATAATATAACCCTATAATGGAGCCACTCCAAGATCTTGGCTATTAACACTGCAAGTGCTTCCCACACCTACTCACGCTGCATTTCACAATCTAGCAAGGCACTCCAAATTAAAAACGAAGGGCAACTGAAAGTGACCTCTGAAAACAGCAAAATGTTCATTTCAGATATTGTTTCATGTATCTGCAATAATTTATCCAGCATCTGACGTAGCTTCCTTGAGATCCTCAGCCTGTTTGTGACTCTGCATGCCTAATGTGTGCTCAGCTACAGCAGAGCAGTGCCAGCAGCACGCGGCAGTGTCACCAGTGCTCCTCCTTGAACTTGTTGCTGTATAACAGAAATGGATGCTTTTGACAGGTCTACTTTAACTATAAGCAAAGCCAACACTGGTGAGCCAGGAATAGAAGCTGCTTGGTGAAGGGGTAAAAAAGAGAATTACTGAGAACCTACCCAGATATCCCTTACATAGGGGTGGCTGTACCTGTTAGTGTAGGTTAGATATGTTATATATGTGTGGTTTCTTCCTTTTTAAACTTCATATACATCATGTTCTTTAGTATACTTGCCTATATGCATGCATGTAAATACACAAAGAATAGTAATCAAGGTATTTAGGCTTTAAGAGCCACTATCTGGGGCTGCTTGCATAAATAATAGACATGTTACATACAAAGCCATGACTAAAGCACTGACATAACCTTCAGAAGAACCCCCAGGTGATGATGCATAACCATTGGGCTTGCTAAGCCTAAAGCTACTGAGGAAAGCAAATTAGAGCAAAACCAAAACAAAACCAACTCCCTGTTACACTTCAATCTAGTATTAGACACCTGTCGTGGGGGATTTATAAACCACCCTTAAAGCAAGTGATTCATAATCCACAGGCAAGTGACAGACAGATAAGAAACAGAACAAAATAAGCTGGTGTGAAGGCTGGCGGTGTGCTGGTAAGCCTCACACAAAGTACCGGTCCTGCTCCTCTGACACACCCTCCACGTTCCTTAAAAATGGCACAACTCAAAAATCCAACCACAAAAACATGTTTCATAAGAACTAATGCGTGATGGCAAGTTGCCTACAGTAACATTTAATAGTTTTCCTTCTGTCAGAAGGAAATCTGGACTTATCTCCCTTGCCAGATGAACACAGTCCACCCTGAAAGCCAACGGCATGCAGGCTGCATAGTAGGGAATAACACTTCTTGGTCTCTTTCATTAAACTTAGTTACCTTTCACAGTACTTAATATAATACAGCTTGTGCATCAGACTGCTCTTCTGTACCCAGCTGAGAACACAACTCATCTAAAAGTGAGGGTTACAGATGATCAGTGAGGTCTAAATCTCAGGACCACTTTCATGCATGCAAGTTTTCCTATGTCAGCTCAGATCCTGTCATTTTTCAGAGATGTCCTGTGATTTGAGATTTTATTTAGGCCAACATTTTCCATTGTCAAGCACTCAAACCAGGTTTTTTATAATTAAACCCAAGTGATGCCACACTGGGAACCACTTGGATGATGAGCCGCTATACAAGGCAGTCTGTCAAGACAAATCAGTTTGTTATGTATCAGTTTATTAAAATACACTCTGTATTCATAGCAGAACCCATTTAAGTGAATACTGGATTATGGATACTTCCCTCAGCAGGATGCACACCCTTGAGATAAGGTTATTTTTTTCAGCAAAATCTGATTTGTTGCACTGAAAAAAGAGAAAAGCCAAAGACATTCAACCTGCCCTTAGAAAGGAATAAAACCTATATATAAAGCCAAATGCCGCTGTGTATGTGTACCCTGCTGAATACACTCCAATTGTATTTGTACTGCACAAACTGTCTTACACAAAGGCAGCAGAAGGAAATGTTAATCAAATCACAATGAAGGTCCTTTATGCACATCAAGAATGGAAAGAAACACAGCAGATTTAGAAGAAAGTATATAAATTGAATGACACAAGCCACCATTAGCTACTTAGCATTATGTTGTGAATAGGCAGGCTATATTTGCAGCTAAGGGTCTAATTGAAAGTCCTCTAAAAGAAGCAGTCCTCCTGGCTTCAGCAGGATTTTGGATCACATCCATCATATCCTGAATGCTGCCCATTATCACATGATGGATGTGAATACAGACCATCATTAATACTCAGAAAATGTCACCTTTTGCAAACCTTGTAAGCAGACAAATGTAGGAGAGAGTAAAAAAAGGAGGAGCTATGCAAGGGGAACTGCTGGAGAAAAAATCAAGGCTGAAAAAGGGCAAACAAACAAATTATAAACACTCTCAAACCTGATCATGTAGTTTGGTGGTGAGGAACATATCTCAGGGGCAGAAGAAAGCCTGAGCTGTGGCTTCAGGTTCCCACACTCTCAGACACTAAAACTGAACCACCAGCTTTCCTGCTTTGCACAGAAACCTACTCGAAGTTCAGAGAAACAGGCAGAAAAATCACTGACCTCTTTTGAGACCTCTGTGCTTCTGCTTCCAGATGAAGTGTGGCAGGACAAGCTGACACAGCAGCCATATGAGTGTTAGCCCATTTCTAACTCTCAAAACTGGCTTGCGTTTAGTTCAATGAGGAACTGAGAATGGATTCTTATTTTGCTTAAATTGTTTTTCCTTCTTCTTAGTTGACTTTTTCTCTTGACATTGTAAACTGTGTTTTAGGCAAGCAGGTAATTAATGCTCATTAAGGTAACTAATTAGTGTAGCACCAAAAAAGATGAGATTTTTATCTAGTGCCTTAAGGGCTGGGGTCTTCAGAGGAAAAAGACATGATTTGAACCAGAGAACTGACAGAAAAGGAGGGCCTCTAGTAAGAGTCTGAAATGCAGTCTAAGTTGCACTGATGTAGCAGGATTGTAACATCTTCTGTGGTCACCAGCAGATATTATTGAACAACTTCAAAGCTAAAAGTACAGAAGAAAATAAATATTCTTCTGTGCTAAGAAAGGGATTAGCACATCGCAGCAATGTCTGCAAAATGAAATCTAACTTCTAATTGTAGCTCTCAGCATTCTAATTACTTATTTGCCCACCACATGCATACACAGACCCCTTTGCTGGAAAGTGCAGGACGGGTCTGTGCTCCCCAAGCTGTTGCACATTAAGTTGTACAATCTGATGACATGTGCACTGATTACAGCTCACAGCAAGATGCTGCTTACAGAGCCAGTTCAGTTCTCATCACAGGCAGGCAGAAAGGGCAGACTCACAAGCTCTTGCTACTTAGGAATTTAAAAAGAAGGCAGAGCTTTGCCCTTTGTTTACAAGATGTGACTGATTCAGTCAGGCATTTTCCAACATCAGTTGTGAATAAATGCTTTTATAAAACTGCAGACTGTATTTATCATCTGATATAAAATCAACAGATGACTGTGAAGTTATTCTAACATAGAACTTGTTTGATGGGATTGTGCTCGTTATTGTGATTTACATCCTATACATCACTTCTTTGGGGATTTACTTTAATTTTCCTTTGGCTGGCAGAGATACTTATTCTGTTCCTGCTATTTTGGAGATAAAAGTTTGGAACATCTCATGTATGTAGAATGAATGCACAATTCTACAGCACAGAGACAGGCTGAGAAAAGCTGTCCTGTCAGTCAAGTGCCTTTGGCTAAAGGAGGTTTCCAGCTTCTTGGACCATCTGTGTCTGTATCCAGACACTCACAACATTTGACCCTGTTCACACAGATCCAACTTCAGAGCCAGGTCCCTCAGGCAGGTGCAGTTCATCAGATCTCAGTGGATCTTAGATGATTCCTACCAGGTGAAGAATCTTTGTGCCTTACCCCAAGAATGATTTCTGTAACTGTATTCAGATGGTGTTATGCTGGAAGAAGAATCACAGTGACCTGAAAACAATCTACCATCACATCAATAGAGGAGAAGAAACACTGAAAATGTGGCAGTCTGGAGTAGAGCAAGAATGGATTTCATTTGTCCTGAACCTCCTGCCTGCAGTGCCAGAAAAGGGAAATTAAGACTAGGCTGGGCCTAAATCCACAGGAAAACATTGTAAGCAAAAACCATGGTCACTGTTTGATTTGCAGTCAAGCTAAATCAAAGGAGAAAGGCGCCTGTAAAGTCTGGATAAACAAAATTTGATGTGGTGCAGAACACGGAATCAAAATCAAAGGGAAAATGATGCCAAGGAAAGAGACCTGGAAATGGGGCATAGGTCCACCACAGTCCAAAAGGCTTCAGGTACCTCTCCATACTTAAAGCTTGCCATCAGCTGAAGTAATCTTCCGTCTACAGAATGTAATAGGGAGATACAAATGCATAAAACCTATTTAATGTGCAAACGGTTGCAAGACTTGAGTCCTAACGCCTGAGATCTCTCCCCCTCCAGTAACACCCAGAAAACCCTGCTGCTCAGCAGCTCTCTGTGCTCCAGCATCCCATCAGGAATGCAAAAAGAAGGCTGGTTGACTTTGAAGTCTGGATGATCACTGCAAGCTTTGTCTTACCCTCATCCCTTTCTCTGTGTCTTGGATTTCAGTACAGACTTTGTGTACCCAGATACAAAGGCAGAATTTTGAGTGGGATCTTTTCTGCTCTTGAAAGCCTCTCAGGAATGGAGGTGCAGAGAATGATTCAAAACAGAGCATTACCTGGCTTGCATACATGAAGCGTGATACAAGTGTGTATCAATGTTATATGATAGAAAGGGTACGATCATACTTTGAAATGAAAGCCTTTAAAAGTGAAGACGAGAGGAGTAAAAACCAGTATCAAACTCTAAGGAAGTTTCACCTTAAAGTTAGGCCTTTGGGAGACATAGGGATGAAACAGGGTGAAGTTAAAGGGGAACTGCACTATCTTGGAAAACTGATCATGATCAAAACATTTCAGATGAGCATGGAAAGCTTGCAGATGCCTGCTGGACTCTGCATGCCATGCTGGGTCCCTGATGGGAAGTTAAACCAACAGAAAGCTTTTGAGATAAAGTCCCTGCCTACTCCCCAGAAAGACTGAATGCTACTGAATTCTCCACATCAAAAATCACACTATGGAAAAGATAAGCAGCATCCAGCAAAGTTCTCTAGAACTTCATACGTCCCTTATTATTTTCATCTATTTTCCTGAGCAGCTGCAATCATAGAATAAATCCCAGACTGGTTTGGGTTGGAAGGGACTTTAAAGCTCATCCAGTCCCAACCCCTGCCATGGGCAGGGACCCCTTCCACTAGAGCAGGTTGCTCCAAGCCCCGGTGTCCAACCTGGCCTTGAACACTGCCAGGGATGGGGCAGCCACAGCTTCTCTGGGCACCCCATGCCAGCGCCTCAGCACCCTCACAGGGAAGAACTTCTGCCTAATGCCCAGTCTCTGTCAGGTTAAAGCCATTGCCCCTTGTCCTGTCCCTACAGGCCCTTGTCAGAAGCCCCTCTTCAGATTTTGTGCAGGCCCGTTTTAGGTATTGGAAGACTGTTACAGGGTTTCTCTGAACTGAACAAGCTCAACTTTCTCAGCATGTAAAATACATAGAATAACCCTGGAGGATATATAATATATATAAATATATAACCCATAATATCCAGGAGAGCCAACAAAAATCCTCTGCCTCCAAAAATACCCTCCCAGCAGACAGACATGTTTTCTGGAGGGCTGCAAGCCATGTATCCAGCTGTTGAGCAACCAGCCTTGCCATGCAGCAAGGCCTCTAAGCTGTTGGTGACAGTGGTGGGAGCCGTGGCTGCTCTGGAAAGCCCAACCCAAGCATCTTGCATGTCTGCAGCCAAACAGCTGCGCTATGGTGGCTCCTGCATAATCATTCCCATCCCTCTCCTGGTCCCAGAGGGAGGGGGTCAGGGACTGCCCACTTGCCTCCATCTGGAGGAGCAGCTGGACGTGACACACCAAAGGAAAGAATTCCAGTGGGGCAAAACGAAAAGTCTCTCAACAAGGCAATTTTTATGCTAGGAAATGTTACCAGCCCAAATTCCATAGGGTCTCACTAACTAGCAATTTAATTATACAAACTTCTTTCCAAAGGTGCAGTTATCTCTCCTGAAGAACAGGCTGGTGATCGACAGCCCTGCAGGGAAAGGAATGTCTGTGTGGTTTTTACATTCCTCTCCCTTGCCTTTCCTTCCCAATTAAAACAGCTTTCCTTTGCTCCATGAGCATTATTTTCCCCTCAGACCACCTTTCTGGTGGTACAAGCCATTCTCTCTGCTTTAACCACACACATCCTATGTGTGTCCCACAGGAGTGGTGGGATCCTGCATGCCTATGCTGGGGCTGTGACCACAGCTGTCCCAGCCCTTGCAGGCTGTGAGCCCAGACGACATGTCCCAACCTGCTTTTCCTGAGCTCAATGGAAAGCCTGACCCATCCATACTGTGCCACCTATGGCAAACTGCACTGATTTGTCCAGAGCAGTAACAGCCAAAAACACCCTCCCACAACAGAAAGGGACAGTCAATCACCCAAACCAGCCACATCTTTAGCCACAAAGCTGACAAGACCCATTCTTGTTTCAGGAGGCTGCCCTGCCCTCTTCTTTAAAACCCAGAGTTCACTCGCTGAAGCTGAGGCTCCTCTGGGGAGGTTGTCAGGCTTTTAAACACACAGCTTACTCTCTAACAAAATGAACAAACACATCAGCTCTCTATTTCTCCTGGAAACGTGCACTGTTTTCTTTAGCAAAAAAGATAATGTTTTTATTTTTAGGAAAAAGCTCCAGGGAAAAGTGCTTATAATGAAACCTAATGTTATTTCTCAAAACAGACAAGAATATTTTGCCTTCATTAGGGCTCATCCTGAAACTGGGATTTTCCCCAAAATGACCCAGTATATTTAAAGATGAACTGACTGAACTGCCAAGAAAAGCGCATTAAGGAATGGAAGGGGAAAAGGAATACTTACATGGACCCCAGCAAGCATGCAACCTCTCCATGCATCCCTCATGGGAGCTAACTGGAGCCCTGTGCCTTGCTTACTCTGACAACCACTCTGGGAGCTGTATGAGAGCCCTGCAGAGACCCTGGTATTACGGAGACACCTCAGGGGACCATCTGATTCCCAGCGCAGCACAGGCTTTAACCACTGCAGAGATCAGGAGGTGTGTTGCCAGTCCAAACTAACAGGACATACTCTGCAAGCAACAGCTTTCAGCTTTCTCTCTCTGAATTCAGAAGATACGTGAGCAAGAAAACTGGTATTAAGTGGAAGTTAATGTAGGAATTTCATGTTTTAAAACCTCAAACAGTTTAAAACCATGACTTTAAAGCAGGGGCTTAGCGTGTTAACCGTTATTACCACTCTGCACAGAGAGAACAGCAAAGCTCTTGGCAGCTCTTCCTATGATGGGCTGGTCACAGGCTGCATGGCTGGCAAGCACTTCCCTGATCACTCAAACACACCTATGCCATTACTCGTGCAGAACCAGCTTTCAACAGAAACAAGCTTAGTGAAGCACTTTGATTTGTGCCTAAACTCTTTCTATATTTTATCTGTGCACATACTATCAATGAACAGATTCAATGCTATAGTCGGACTCTGGGACCACACTTCTCATTTCTGATGCTCAACCTTCCATCTTCATACACTGTTCCTGTGTTTAGGCAGACCTTCCTCTACCTCCCTCAACAACCAAGCCAGAGGAATCACATAGTCATCTGTGATGCCAGCTCAAGCATGCATGCTCCAACAGGGAGCAGTGTGAGTAAAGAACCCACCTGGTGACTATGCTTAGGCATTATGCAGGAATCCCATTGTTCCTTCCTAATGGGAAAGATGCCTCTGCAATGTAACTCAGCTTCCATCAAAGTAAGACTCACCAGAACACAGTGCAAGCTCTTGCAAATTGTTTTCTGGACATGCTGCTTTTATTTCTATAAACATCCCTGCTCCATCTGGCTTAGCTTCTGGCTCATTATTAATGCAGTGGCAACCTGAAGAGTCTCCACTGCCTGCACAAAGAGCAATGTGACTTCAGTGACAAGGTTTCTGAAAGGAGATGGTGCCAGTAGGAGTAACAAGGAGTTCACCACTGGCTATGGTGAATACTCAATTCACCATCAGCTGAACAATAGCTCTGGGGATCAGAAGATGCCAAAAAGTGAATGGAAATGGAGACTTCGAGAGCATACGATGCTTGGCAGAAGCAGCCATTAATACTGGTGGTGGTCTGCAAATATAAATCATGAAAGCATAAATGAAAGTAGGGCTACAAATAGAAAAGGTTACAGGAACAAATGCCTTGATAAACTTGGGGTCCTGGAACTATAGCTTAAGGGTGAAGTACGTCCCAAACCAAATCCTTATAATCCAATTGATCATAACATGCCCATAAAAATTCTGGAGCAAAGAGACAGACAGCGAGGACCTCAGCTGGTGTACATGAGCATGCACAAACCCAAGCGCCTTTGCCAAACTAGGCCAGCTCAAGATTTGGTAGAAAACGTATCAGGCTGTTGAAACACATGGTGTAAATATTCAATAACATCCTATGAAATCAAAAGAAAATACACCAACACGAATAAATCTAATAAAACATTATAAATTGGTTGGGTTTTCCTTCCGTGTGCATTAAAAGTGAAGCAGTAACTCCTCTAGATCACTCTTCCAATGCTTTTTAAAGAAGTTGCAATCAAGGACAATTGATTAAAAAAGCCTGAACGTTGAATGTGCCCAAACACTTCCACTATCTAGCAAGATGTGGTTTAGAAAGAGAACTAATCTCCTTTATGCTGCCAGCCTCGTGATAAGATCACAACTTTCCTTTTTGTCAAAGTTCAAGTCTCTATGGGGTCACACTATTAAAAATCCAGTCAAATGCCAGTGTCAAAACAGGCACATCTGAGCCAAATAACTGCCTCTCACAACTGAAATAGATAAGCACAAAAATGAAGCATTTAGAAAACAATTTTCAAGTTTTATATACTTTTTTTCTACTCTCACTTTTGTTGTTAAATACTCAGGTTGGATTTATTTTTCTCCTCCTGGATTGCAACACTGCAAGCAAGCCTTTAATAACAGGGAATATGCATTTTTAGAAGCCGTAGGTAAGGCAAGAGCTTCAAGTCCAAGTGACTGGACAGAATATAAGCTTAGAAATACAAACCTTAAGGCTGGCTGTTGTAATTCAACAGTTTGAAGGTTGTGATGGAAGTGGTGTATTGACAGGTGCCTCAGTCAGACATCACCGAAATCGGATAAAGCAGAATTATATCATCTTCTTGGGTTGAAAGAAAAGGAGGGAAGAGAAGAGTGACAAGCACTTAGAAAGCTTAGGAGAGACGAGGAGATAAAGCAGAGTAGGCCAGAGAGAAAACTGGAGGGTAAGGAAAGCAGAAGTGCTGACAGCACTGATACAGAAGCAGATGACAGGGAAGACAAGGAAGACAGCTTGTGGTGAAAGGTAGGATTTACGTATCACATTTCTGGCACCACTCCTGAACATTTCTGAGGGAACAACCTCCAAAAAGAACTAAATTTAATGTAAGATATCTTCAAAAAGGCTTGTGCCCCTCTAGCTGCCTCAGCTGCTGACTCCAGTTTCCTCTTCCCCAGGTCAGCTCTCCTATTGGTTTGTCTGACCCGAGCTGGGCTCTCATCATGAATTAACAGGCTTGCCCAGTTACAGCACAAGATGATGAATGCACTGAACACCTTCAACCAGTGCAGCAGATCTCCTCTACGTGGAGAAATTGGTTTACTTTTTACGGGAGTCAGTGCTAAATCCCAACCTTTCTTTTCCCACAGCTCCTCCAACACTGAAACACATGGCAAACCTCTTCACAGTTTTCACAATGGTTTGTGCAATGAATGTTAACAGCCTGTTAAAACGTGACCAGTTGCTGAGGTCCTAGGGGATTCACGAGAAACATGGTCCCCCTTCTAACCTCCATTCCCCCCTCCCTATCCCCAACATGAAGACTACATAGAGAGAAACCCCTTACAACAGCAGAGTCACATCAGAGAAGCATTATTATGGTCTTCTAGGCTCTTAGGATAGAACAGCACTTCTTTGTTAAGGCAAATGTCAGAGGCAGACACTGAGCATTTCCCTCAGACCTGAGCTTTTCAATGTACAACAGGCTCCAGTGAATAGCCTTCGTGTCACTGAAACATGAACTCCAGGGAGCTTCAAATGCTAGAAGCAGCTGCCAGTCGAGCTTCAAGCACCAAACAAATGTTAGTTACAGAAAGATAGAATCATTTTGTTATCTGCAGGTACCAGTGAATCATCACTCCTGAAAACCTTCCCAGAAGCTGAGGATCCAGTGTGCAAAGCAGCCCACAGAGAAGAGCTTCTCAAGCTGGACTTGGGGCACTGTCAGTCATTCAGCACTTTGGGCTTCTGCCATCCTGACTGTTTCTCTGTAAACACTGAATCAGTTGTTAAGGGATTTCACTGGGCAATATGATATCATTCTGTTATTGCACCAGTGACTATATATCATCCCTTGAAAACAGAACAGCGCTGTTTAAACCCAAACTTAATTTCTTGTGAATACAGCTGTGGTGGGAAAGTCTCAAGAATCCATTTGGTGAGCCAGCTCCCTTCAGCTGCTGACCCTGCTGATGGAGCTTTCTTCAACATGAAATGCAATACCTTCCCATTACAATGGGAAATCATAGAACAACTTAGGACAGAGCTTAAGATAAAGCATATCTTCAATAGCAAGTGCAATCTCTCCACTCTAAGCAAATACACCGAAACTGAAAACAAAAGGCACGTTGTAATAATACATCACTTCCCAAGAA
Source organism: Agapornis roseicollis (assembly GCA_002631895.1). Classification (NCBI taxonomy): domain Eukaryota; kingdom Metazoa; phylum Chordata; class Aves; order Psittaciformes; family Psittacidae; genus Agapornis; species Agapornis roseicollis. The sequence goes on from NDXB01022449.1 coordinate 218,349, forward strand.
CAGAAGCACGTTAATGAGAAAAGCTAAACAATTGATTTGATTCCTTTAGAAAACCTGGTTTAAGTCAGTAATTTGTGATAGGGGATAGATATGCATGATACAGACAAGAAAACATTAGACAATTATTTCATTCATGATCCTTCCTAGGTACCATCCTTCTGTTTGAAGGTACCTAAGGAGTACATGGGCTCTTTTCATTTTATGCGCTTTATCACAAACTGTCTGCAAAGAATAAGTGTTGTTTCATATTATAAGCTCCAAGGAGTACCAGTCTTGCTACCCCCAGGGGGGAGTTTCAGTTCCCCAAATTGGATGAGAAGGCCTAAGAAAGTTCTGGAGCTTCTCAACTGCTCAGTGAAAGGCGGTGGAACAGCAGCACTAGGTAACTGCTCTACTTTCAGAGCAAGCTGCATTGGCACAGGCACCTTTCCACAGGGGATGAGCTAGTGCTTGGGTTTGGACTTCAGGCTTTGACAGGATACCCACAGCCTGAGCTGCAAAAGGGTTGGGGAACACTACTCTTGTGCTGCCATGAAGCGGTGTCCCATCCCATGTAAACATGCCACTGCTGATGTGTTTCCTTGCTGCCACAGCATAGCATGGGCAGTCCTGTCTGCTGGCATCCAACACAGGATTGCTAGATGCTTCTCTCAACCATTTAACTGCCTAATGTCAGAACTCCTCAGCAGTTTTCATCAAGGAGTATCTTTTGGTGCATACAGAATTACTAACACAAAAGGGGATCTACAAGAAATCTAGAAAGAGGCTTTTTGCAAGGATCTGCAGGGACAGGACAAGGGGGAATGGCTTTAACCTGACAGAGGGGAGATTCAGATTAGGGACTAGGATGTTCTTCTCTGTGAGGGTGCTGAGGCGCTGGCACGGGGTGCCCAGAGAAGCTGTGGCTGCCCCATCCCTGGCAGTGTTCAAGGCCAGGTTGGACACAGGGGCTTGGAGCAACCTGCTCTAGTGGAAGGTGTCCATGCCCATGGCAGGGGGTTGGAACTGGATGAGCTTTAAGGTCCCTTCCAACAAAAAACATTCTATGACTATGATTCTAAGTGGGCACATGTAAAATTCTCTCCTGCATTGCACTATTCCAAGTAACCCCTCCTTTCTCAGCTGTGCAAAGGACTCGCAGAGAGAATGACTGAAGTATCATGATTCCAAAACACAGCCACTCTGGGATATCACTTAGTGATATCCATGGTGGCTGAGGCACATCTGTGCATGGGTTTTACTGGGCTGAAGTATGTGAAAGTTTCTGAAAGGGCTTCTTGGTATAAGTGGAGGTTTCCAGCTCTCCCAGCAGAGCTGGATTCCTCTGGCAGACACTCCTGCTCCCACCCAGGCTGTCATAGCCACAGCCTCTGCCCCCTTCCTCCTCCTTCTCAGCAGGGCCTGAGTGCCCCACAGGAAAGGCAGTCCACATACCTACAGGTAGGGCTGGCTTTTATAGAGAGTCAGCTTGGACAAGACTATATATGGCAAGCCACAGATATACATAATTAGTGATAAATAACTTCCCAAAGCAACCAGCACATTTGTTCTTAATTAGCCTCTATTCACCTTAAGTGTGTTTATGTTGCCACTGTTGCCATCCTTGCAGGGGACAATCACTATACAGTTGTGAGAGCAGAATACTAACAGGCAATGGGTTATACATGGATGCGCTTTGAAAATCTCCATGCAGCGTGAAAATGACCTTCAACTTGGAGGAAAACAATATCTGCATTTCCGATGCTTGCTCTTCCTAGCAAAGTGGATTTGACTGCACTTTCAGGCAGGTCTCTTTCCAGTGTCCCTCCCTCTCAGTCATTTATTGTGATGGAGATGCTTAGGATCACTGATCTGCTCAAGCAGCTATGAATTTTTCTAACATCATCCTCACACAGCCTGAACCAAAAGCTGACTCTGTGTTTGAAAAGGATGGACTCATGCTGTGTGCCAGATGTGCAGCTGCTTGACTTCTGCAGAATGCAAGGTGTGCCCCTATTGTGATTAAACCCATTTGGTCTGTTTCTGTACTGAAGCAAGGCAAGGAGTTCTGCTAGGTGGGGATGACAGAAAATGCCATCAGAAAATTCTTGCTACTGAGTCATGACCTGATGGAAAAACATAATGTAGCTATTGCACATGCCTGGGAACAAAACAATTTCAGACAGTGGAGACAAGCAGGGATTATCTAAATCAAACACAGAGAAACAGCTGACTCCTTCCAGTTTTTCTTGTGTTTAAGTAAGCAATATCGTGATGGGTCACTCCTGCAGAATGTTCTATACTTGATCCAGCTTCTGTGGGTCTGGATTTCAGCACCTCAGCAACGAGGTATGTTTATAACAGTTAACAGTTGTTTTTTCCCCTCCAGAAAGCTTGACCATTACTTACTTTAATCATTATCTACCAAAATGGGAATGCTTTCTACTGAGATGAACGCTGGCCAGTTTTCCAAATCCCCTGCTAGCGCAGGCTGAACCTTACTGGAGAACATAACCTGAGAGCCTCTCATGATCACACAGCCAGCCCCATCTCCTCTTGCACTGCGGCACTACCACAGAGGCAACAGCAACTGTGTAAGAACACACACTCTTTGCTGCACTTCAGAAAGGGAAGAGGGAAAAAATGAGCTTCAGTGTCTGTCTTCTGCAGACCAGCAGCTATATAAAACACCATCTATTTTAGATTCCAGATTAGCATACCGTATTAAAAAATGATTAATAACTTCTTGAGAAGTCAAGTAAATTAAATACATATCATCCTTCTTGACACGCCAAGGGTAGTACAGCACAATATAGCTGGGCAATGAGGAGTAACCTACGTAAACTGACTTGGAAAAAAAAAATCAATAAAAACAATCACAGAAGAATATAACCAACATATATCTAATCCACTGAGACCTTCACAGGGGAATTCCAGTTTCAGCAATAAACCAAATTCATTTCAAGTTAAACTAATATGGACATCTTGAATTTATTAGTGAAAAAGAAAGCAATGTGAACTTTAAGTTTGCAAAGGCAAAAAGACATTTAATAAAATTCCTCTTTTTCTTGCCGTGGGACGAAGGAAAAAATCCAATAACATTTTACCCATGCAATTCTGGTAAGTTATGGATTCTTATTTATAACACGTTTTAGCTTGATTTTATCTTAATATTCTGTAATGATTTGCTGTCATAATTGAAATCTGTCCTATTGTTAATCATTAGCACAATGAAGACAAATTATTTAGTTTATAACTAAGAGAACACAACTAACTATTGCTATTAAAGACAGTCCGCAGTATGTTGCCCGTGGCTGGTGTGACCATTCTCTTCTATTAAATAACAACTATGGATTACTGTGATTGGCAAATTGTTTTGCAATAGGAAAGGGTGGTAAACATTTCCTACACAAACCTGCATTGCTAGAAAAAGGCTTCTGAGTAAAGCATTTTGCCAAAAGTCTTGTTTTCCAAGGCAAGACTGGACCTGAAATACCTCAATCTGAACAGCCTGTGGGAGGGTCCCATAGTTCAACTCCCTTGTGTCTACCATCCTGTCTGTGGGGTTTTGATCATGCCTAAAGATGCTCCTTGCTCCTGCAGCACAGCAGGCCCCAGCAGAAAGAAAACAACCCACAGCTCCTGGCACCATTTCCAAACAACAACACCCTGGGTTTTGGCCAAAAAAAAAAAAAAAGGTTTAATTTGCAATTAAATTTGCAACGTTCAATTTGCAGCTGAAAAGATAAATATATTTACAGAAAATTCTGATGCAGGTTCTCCCCTGTGTTTACTGTAATATTCCATAAATTTATGCCTGCCATCAAATGACCACCAAAAGGAAATGCTTATTAGGCTTCAACCTGTTGACTTCCCAAGTGGGCAGCTAATAGCAAACACTTCTGACAAACAAGCCCTGCGCTGTACCTGCTGGGCACCCATTAAATGCCAAGGGGCTGTAGGCTGCCTGCACCAGGTTTGTGCCAAGAAAGGCTCCTCAGACCTAGCTGTCTGATGTGCCACAGAATTAGAAACCAAAATCAGCATCTCATTTCCAGCTATTTAATCATTTCTTTAAATGCCAAAAATACACGTAATACTGGGATTCCTTCTTCAAAAGACAGTGTAATGAATGGCATGAACAGGGAACACGATCAGAACATCAAATAAAGACTAAAAATTCATCTGACAGTGAACGGCTGCTATGAAACACTAATCCTCAGTGATAGCAAACACTCCCCAGGTCATGGACTTCAGTTTTGAAACACAGCTGATACAGCCAAAGTGAGCACTGCCTACATTTACACTTTCTTCTTTCCCAGGTCTTTTTGATAACCAGCTCTAAATTTGAGAGTATATTTATAACACACAGCTCCAGGAGTTCTACCCACTGACAGAGTGCACTTGGACACCTGAGAAAATACAGGCTATGTGCATGGCGCACAGCGAGCTTTCACAAACACACCACTACACAAGGATCAAGTGCATGCTTTAAATACTACAGTAAAAAAAATCATTTGGACTTCTAAACCACTCCAGTTTTATTGTAACACCACATCTGCCTGCTTCAAGACATAACACGTCTACAGGATGGGACCAGGATAGTACACACAGGCATTCAGCCATCATTGCAGGACCCAGTACTGCACCCCACAATGGCTCACCGCACCCACAGTGCCTGCCTGGTTCAGATCTGGTCTGCATTTGTTTCAGAAACCCTGTGCTGCCATAAGAGACATCTGGCATCCACGACCCAGCCTTTCGAGGCTCATGCTCCCACGTAATTTGCTCAGCCCTACTTAGATTGTACATTTATCCTTTCTGTGCAAATAACAAGAAACCTTAACAAGAAACCATGAAAACAAAGCCTTTGCCTTGGCTGCAAGAAGAGCCCCATGTGAACAGATCCACCAGACTTGTAAACAGCAGGTTGTGCACCCAGTGTTTGTTTTTCATCTCAAGCAAAGAGAGTTGTGCTCAGTGATGAAGGAGGCTGAGCAAAGACTTTTATCCAACCACTTCTGATCTCCTGATTTTTCTTGCACGTCCTGAACCGCCTGAAGGCAACTTAGAAAACCCCACAAAAGGCACAAGGCACACCATCCTCAAAGAGATGTTTGTTCCTCTTGCAGTTGGGTCTTGCACTTTCTTCCCCCACTCCTCCCTTCCTCCCCCCCTTCTTCTCCTTCTCCCATGGCTCTGCAATTTATTTTGTTTCTTCAAAAACATACTCCCTGCTGTGTATATGTCTATGCAGGGCTCTAGTGAGCCTACCAGGCTATTGGACAGATACTGTCTGTCCAATATTCTGTCTCTTGTGTCCACCCTGTCTTCCTGTTGTGGTACATCACTCCAGGGAAGGCAGCACCTTGTAAAATGCCTGGCATATGTCTGGGTACTGTAAGAAATAAGGATTTCTAAGCACCACACAGCGGCAAGACAAGCCTGCACTCCATAGAAACAGTCACAAAGAGTTCTCATATGCTCACGGAAAAGATCCTAATGCTTTAAGATAAACACCTGGAAAGAACCACAGGGCTACCTGTGCTTGCCAGCACCAACCCACCCAGCTTCTCACATTAAACAGGGCTGAGCTTCACCACAGAATTCGTATTTATAGCCAAACTTGTCTCAAGTTCTGTGGTCATTCAGCCCTGGAGGCTTTGGTTAAGGGCTTGTCTTTACTTCTGACACCATGAGAACAGTAAACCCTTGTTTAATACTTAATGCACACTTTAAAAGTGAACAAGCACCTCCCTTCTTCCTGCTTAAGCACCAGGGGCTTTCCAGTGGGCACAGGCAGCCTTTCCCTCCTGTCACATAGGAGGGCTGGCTCGGGGACTTTGCCTTTTGGAGGAGCTTTCAAGGAGTATCACGTGCAGCAAAGGACGCAGCCTGTTAGCATCACACTTCTGCGCTCCGGAACTGAAAACCTCTGACAGAATAGATTTTAAAGCTAGTGTTAAAATGCAACACTACCTCAGGGTAGGAGAGACCTCAGAAAGCCATCTTCTCCGGTCCTCCTTGAGGTTGGTAGTGAGAAATTGCCTTACTTGTCTCTTCTATGTGGCTGCTTATTGAAACTAATAATTACTATGGAATTTCTGCAGAAGGAGAGCATGACCTGAATAAAACATATGTCCCAAAGCAGTCTTTCTACAGACCCTCTGAAGAATACTTTTTGCACTCTTCACAGCCCTGACAGGCCCCTGCCTCAGCACAGACGAAAGTAAGGAGGAGAATCTATAAGCAGAAGCAAAAAGGACAAGGAGAAGGAAAAACTTGAGGATCCCAAAGAGAACCTTTGCAATTACACGGAGCTATTTCTATGAAGAATTAGCATAAGTGCCAAGGATAACACAACGGGGAGAGTAATTACATTTGCTCACTATCTGGAAAAATGCAGATGAATGCAGTGCTGTGACAGGGTGATGGCCAAATATTTCTCATTCCAGCAGCAAAGGTAAAATGGTAACAACTGAAATAGCACATTAAAAAAACCCCAAACCTTCAGCTACACAGTATCTGTGAGGGCTAAAACTGCTGTAGTCTTTATAGGTACCTTTAGTAACCCATAAAATACTGGACAAATTTCAGAAGCGGAAAACTGTTAGTGTTGTACAAGTTTTTGTGAAGGTAAATGAGCAGCTACAGCTCTGCCAGCCTGATGTCTGTGGGGTTCGATTTGTAAGGAAGATGATAATTTGTGTGCAACCTGTCAAACCAACTTATTACCAGCAAGCATCTACAAACAGCTTGTCAGAAGAGAAGTGGTGACAATAGCCAGCGACTAGGAGGTAAAGGGGATTAAGCAACCCTTATTAATTGTGAGGCTAAAAATGACCTGAGCTGCTCTACAAGCTACAGCTGAAGGCCCTATCACAGGAAGGATAAGCCCAGCCCAGCCCAGCCATGCCAGCGGGAGCAGGCTTTTGTAGTTGAAAGCACAACTTGCCTCTTAGTCTGGTCATGGGTCATGGCCAAGCAATGAGATCTGGACCACATCTTAAAACTCACCTGCCCTGCTGCACAGAAGAGTTAAGCACACAGAAACATCTGTGGGCTGGGAGGATACTTTGGCCTCTTTATGCCTTCTTTAGTTTCCTCAGCTTCTTCTGAAATGCCATTTCTTTGTCCTGATAGTCTTACCCGTTTGCATTCTCTTCCTTATTCTTCTCAGCTTTAAATTTCCACTACCTTTTGTTTTCCACTTGGACCTATTTAGAAATCAGTTGTGATATTCCCACTTACAACACCATGTCCTCATGAGCTGCTTCCTACCCTACACCCTGTATACCTTCCCACACCACATCCTGTATCCCTTCCTACACCTAGAAGTCACTCTTGTCCTTCTGCAGATCACAGTCTGCTGGGTTCTCACTATTCCCAGATGTGGATGACATTGCTAATATGGATGCATTACATACAAGCAGAAATCAATGCTGTGTGCTATACATCTGGATCAATGTAATGGAAATAAAAATGGATTCTGGACATATGAATAAAAAATATATATGACAAAAAAGAAATCATAAAATCATTAAAGAAACCCATAAAATGAAAGGCAGAAAAAAGCAGCCATTCTACCAGATAAATACCTGTATTTATTTGCAGTGCAACTATTTTTAGATACTGCATTTTAGTCACTAACCTGCATTTATTCTAATGTGGATTTTGGTGGTTTTTCTTTTAACTATCTGTGAAAGCTTTCTGGTCAGATATAGTAACATGCACTTACCACAGTGATTTTAATTAACAAGCTCTAATAAATTTGCACATGTTGCAGTATGTGGCTCTAAAAATACACGTGAGCATCCCTGCAAATGTGGCCAGATTGCTCTGCAGTGAGGGAGGCTCCAAGGAGTCACAGGCTGCTCTTTTAACATCAAACCCAACCTTGACACTGGCACCATTGCCTGGATTACAGGCTCCTGCTGTACCCAACTCTGTACAGATGACAAATCTAACTCCCCTTTTCTGGTTATTCACAGGGATTTTGGCTAGAGCCAGCCTGGAAGTCCGAGGCCAGACTTGGCAGTTGGCAGCCTTGCCAAAGATGGGAGAAAATAAACCTTGCTCTTGTCAAAGCTAGAGAGGAGCTTTTGACAAGGGCATGTAGAGACAGGACAAGGGAGAATGGCTTTAAACCGACGGGGGAGATTGAGATTGGGCATTAGGAGAAAGTTCTTCTCTGTGAGGGTGCTGAGGTGCTGGCACAGGGTGCCCAGAGAAGCTGTGGCTGCCCCATCCCTGGCAGTGTTCAAGGCCAGGTTGGACACAGGGACTTGGAGCAACCTGCTCTAGTGGAAGGGGTCCCTGCCTATGGCAGGGGAGTGGAGCTGGATGAGCTTTAAGGTCCCTTCTAACCCAAACCAGTCTGGGATTCTATGTGATGTACACACAGCTGGGCAGCACAATAATCACTGAGACCTCTCTTTTTCAAAGGAAAGAAGAAATTATTTCAGGTGGATATTATTTCTTATATGTACATCTTTCCTTTTGTCAAAGGTGGAAGTGGTCAATTATCTTTTCTCCCACTGTAAATTGTTTCTTATTTCAATGGAAACATGCAGAAAAGGGTGCAATATACTTGTCACATATCAGAAATATCCAGCCATACCCCCATGTTTAAGCATTTATAAGAACTAAAGTATAGATGAGTTATCAGCATGTGCTGAGCAGAAACAGGACAGATGTTCCTAGGCTTTGTGAGCCTTTCCACAGTCAGGAGAACTTCAGAGAATTATACCCTGCATAGGCAACGACAAGTTCACAGCAGCTTTTTCTGTGCTGGCATATGGGAATGTTATACTGATGCTATTAGCCAAGACTCTTCTGACATGATGTAAAGCATGTAATAATTATACAGCAAATATGACGAGATGGAATTGAACCTGATCTCAATTAGCAACCAGAAGTATCCTTCCAACTGAGATTAATATTGATTAAACCATAACAAGACTAGTACTTGCCAATAAGAGCTGTATAAAATCAAGGAAAGGTGAGGCCAACCTCTAAATTGGGAGTGCTTTGTCACGAGCTGCAAACACAAGTGATTCTCCTATGGCCTAATTTGTCCTTTTCAAAAATGGAGGTTTGGCTCTGGATAGTTCAGGAAATTGCAGTTATTTCAGGGGCAGGCAGACTGGCCAGGAGCCCAGAGCAGAGATCAACAGCCTTTGAGAGACAGCTCTGTTTTCCTCTCAACTTTCCCTGTCCCTGGTACAGTATTAATCTTCCCCTTTCCCCCCTCTCAGATGTTGAGATGGTGTTCCCACTACCGTACTTCAAACTACAGGCTTGTGCTTTTTAATTTCCCCCCTTGCACCCAAATTAATGTGGGTACTTTGGAGCTGAACAAATATATTGGATTTATTGGCTCTTTCCCCTGAGCAAGGTATAATAGTTCCACCAGTCCAATTCTACATTTCCTTTACATGGAAATGTTTGGATTCATTGCTAGCCATTTTTAGATCATATTAAGTCAAACCGTAACAGCTTAGCACCCTTCAGGGCTTACTGGAGATTATAAAAACACTGCTTGAAAAAGAGACATGGAAGGCTATGAGAAGCAACAAAGCTTACAACAAATCTTGTTTTCAAGATTCTCCATCCTATTATAAGTAATGTTTCAAAATGTTCTGGCTAACTTCAGAGAGCCGTTATACAGCTCATGAAACACCAAGTGCTAATACTCTTCAAATGCAAAAACATATACACAGAGAACATCAATTGGCAAGTACCTGCTAAAGCAAATTCCTTTTCACAAGTTTTATTAATACTTCTCTGATAAAGAGCTACTCGCAAAGAACAAACACCAAAGTGACAATTATTAATTACTTGGGAGTAGGAGGCAAATGAAGCCTGGGAAGCTCTACACCTTAACAAATCTTGGCTTGGGAAGCAATTTAGGCCCATGTTCCTACACTGCCCAAAACAGAAATGGTTCCCTAAAAAGGGGCTTGTGTGCTTTCTGGCACAGTAGCCACATGGACCCAAACAGGCAGCACAACTGCAGTGTATCTCTAACATGAGCTGCTCTAAGATCTGCTCCATGGTGTGCCCTGAAAGGCAGACCTTGTCTGTCCTGGTGAGGAGATGTCTGAAAGTTCATTATTTGAACAGAAAAAGGCACTGAGACTCCAGGAGAGACAGGCAACTTTTCCAGGCTAGTACTGGAGAGATCAACTCTAAACCTAACAAAGGCAGGCCCGTGAGCTACAGGCACAGACGATGAGTGCTATCTTGTCTACGAGCTTTTTTAGCCATTTGAAATTTCACCTGTGCAGAAAACTGCAATCACATTCAACAACAGGCAAAAACCAGACTAATGTGGTGAGGATAGGAAAATGTAATCCAGAAGCTTATTAGGAGCAGGCCATGATGGGAGGGTACCAGGAAGCTATGAACCACCAAGATGCTTTTTTCAATTGAGTGAAGCCACTGGGACTTCTGCAGGCTACCTGGGACAATGACACAATAGCAGCACAGTGACATCCAAGTGCAACAGAGATGTAAGCAAGCAGTAGTTGCCCGAGGATGCTCTCGTTCTTGCTAAACCTCTAATCCCAGCTTTGATTCCTTTTCCCCTGAATAATCAGTTCAAACACAGCTAGAATTAATCACTGTTTGTAAATTTAAAGGTTGTTTTTCTTCTCTCTGCTTAAGATCTGCCCAAGGTCACACATAGGACTAGCATGGATAAAGACATGGCCCAGACTCTCACCAGAGTTTGGCCCCATTCCTGTACTGCACAGTAATTACCCATAGCAATAATAACAATGCTACGGTGATAAAATCTGCAGCACCTACTTACACAGCAGTGGCTCTGACTCAGGGGTCACTCCTGCCTGTTTCCTGGATCCATCTTTGAACAGACCCTTACACCCCTATCTGCTCATCCTAGCTCTGGCCTAGCCCGGGTCTGTAGTCTGTTCTCCCTCACCTCCTTATTCTTCTGGTACACTGTTCCCCCCCTTCCACTCTATTCCTCCTTTGCTATCAGATGCCTTGAGGAGAAGCCCTGGCCAGACAGCCAGGCCAGTACCTTCTCCTGAATGCTGGCCAAGCTGATACTCATTGATATTACGATTCTTGTACTCTGCTCTGGAGTTCAAATGGGCATTTTGGCCTGCACAACTGCAACTGATTTCCAATTCAGGTGACCTTCACACTGCAATGACAAACAGGCTTCAGTCATCAGGTTCACTGGCATTAATGATCTCTTTGTAACTGTTCTAGATGTTGTGACATTGCACACACCTTTGTTTGGATTATTGCAAAGCATCCCCTTTCTGGTTATTATAGAAAGTCAAGAAACATAACATGAGCAGGGCTCCTAAAAATGAGATTTATGCTCAACTGCACTGTGCAAGCAGAGTTATAGTGCCGAGAAAATTACAGGCAATAAATAAACATGTACATAGATAGAGAATGTCTTTTAATATGTATCTGCAAAGCATTCCTTGGAATGCTTAATGAGAAACCTATTTCTGGTTCTCTAAAACCATTTGCTTAAGTCTTCAGGAGCTCTGTACTTCACACGGGTTAGTGGGCCAGCAAACTCAGTATTTTACATCTCAATTTCAAAGGATTCCAGCAGAGGCAGATATTTTCAAACACCGCATTTGCAAAATCCTGCTGCAATTAAACCTGTAAGACAAACTAATGGCATCACCATTAGAAGGTCTCAGCATCACTTGGTATGCCACTGGAAGTGCACAAGGAGGGTGGGCATTCCTCCAAAGTACAGGCTACACGGATAAATCCTCTTTCACCTGCTCCAAGAGCATCTTTATCTGATTCCCAGGGATCACCTAACACTTCTGGAGCTGATTTTCAAAAAAGGGACAGAGCCAGGAGTCTACAATGAAGTTTTTCATCCTTGCCTTCCATGGTCTTACAAACCAGGGTCATGTGGATAGACTGGGCTAATTTGATAGAACTGCCTCCTAAAATAATACCTGATAGTCAAAAATGATCTGAAAACCACTATCCAGCAAGGTTCACTCCCCACTGCTGCTCCCTCTTACCCAGAAACTGCCCAGGATTAATGAGCATCTCTTTCTCTCACTGCTGGCTGCTCAGGCACATCCCCAACCCCACTTGCATACCTCCTGGCTCCAGACCAGGCTGACAGTACTCTGGCAAAGCACCCAAACACCCGAGATGCACAAAGACCAGAGTAAATCATGTGCCTGCATTGCTCATGCACATGCAACTGGCAAGGAAAGCACTGCTACCTCTTCAGTGGCTTATCTGTCAAGGAAGAACAGCATATTTCACAAAAGTCTAAACAATACTCACTTCAGTCAATACACAGGTCAGAAGTACATGCTGCAGTCATTAGAGAAGGCAGAGATGTGAAGAAAGCCCACAGATGACAGACAGTAAGCCCAGGAAAGAGTAAACCATGAGGATGCAACACTAATTTCACAACAGAGAGGTGGGCTTAGAGAGCTAAACCAGCCAACTAATAAAACTTGACATATTTAACTTCAAGATACTATCATGAGAAACCTAAAGACACCCCATGCATCCAGAAAATTAGCTTGAAAAAGCAACGATCAGTTGCACCAGTAATTTATAATCTCTCAGCTGCTGAGATTGCGAACAGTGGCACTTTGTAATCTTATAGGGAAAGCAGCTCTAATGCCATCTGGTTGTGTATTTCCAGCCAAGATCATTTAGTGGAGCCTGTAATGAAAAAATCTGCACATCCTCCTAAAAATCCAAATTATGCCAGCTGTGCCACGGTGTCACTTATGTTCCCAAGGAGAAGGACAGCTGCCATTCCCTTTCTCTGAAGACAGGAAGCAAACTGTCTCTCTTAAGAGACCTAATTTTTCTTGGCTAGCCCTAAATTATCTCACCTGTTGCTAGGGGCAAGGAAGGGTGAAGTCCCTGTTAACATTTTTGCTTGATTTTTGCTGACAAATACATAGCACTTGGTTTCCACACTCACATTGCTGAGCTACTGTTAACAAGGAGAGATTTGGACTGTAACTGTAACCTGAACTAAAGCCAGTACCAAGAGAGCACTGGCTCTACAAAAACCAGCAGACATGCCTTGGCATAAAACCGGTTTGAGAGAGGGTGCAGTTAAGCTTGTCATCTTTGCCTCTCCTGACGAATGAGACATTTCATATTTTAGGTATCACCTCAGCAACTTACTGCCAGCTTTAAATTGCTCTGTCATCTCAGATTAGCACTCATCATTCATGCTAATGTAAACTAAATGGTACCTCTCCTGAAATACATGAAAAAATAAATGGGATTACAATGAGGGATGCAGAGCACAGAATTTCTAATCCATGAGCAACTAATTGTTATAGGCACTTTTTGGTACTTACCTGCACCGAGCCATCAATGTGAACCTGTATATTTGCTATTATGTGATTTTAAGGTCAAATCTTGTTTGTGCTAAGCACACAACTACTCCCATTGGATCCAAGGGGCTATTCGCAAAAGCAAAGATATATATATATACACCTCAAATGAGCAGCAGAAGAGATACCACCACCAAGCTGCCTATAGCAAACCTATACACTTCCAGGAAGCAAGTGCTGAGAGAGTGCCTTCAAAACCACGTTCCGTCTACACACTCCCCACTCACAAAGAAAAGCAGCAGTGGGGAGAATTATAGCCCAATACACAGTGTGACAGGAAGGAAATAGCATTGGGAAATACTTATTTTAATGACAGAAAAATATTTGCCAGGCTTAGGCTTAGCAGCAGTAATGTTATTACTTTCCAAGTTGGAAGACAAAATATTTCAAGGGCTGGTTTTTGACACCTTCACCGTGGCTTGATTTCTTCATCTATTAAGAAGAAGTCTATATACCCTGTGCTGTGCATGCTTTGCAATTCTTTGCGTACAGCTCCATTTTATAAGGCACCAGTGTGATAGAATTAGATATAATTTACATCAGGCTGAGCAGCTAACAAAAGTGAATGTATACGGAAGTACTAATGCCCCCCTGTTTTTTTTTTTTCCAGAGATAATGCTAAATTCAATGTCTTCATTCCTTTATTTCTCAGGGTACACAGAAGCAAGACAGAAATGTCTCCTGTTTAAAGAGGCCTGAGTGCATATGGTTTCCTTCTTAATGCTTGTCAGCCTTTTAACCCCAAATATCCTTAAAATGATAATACAGAAAGCTGTATTTCCAGCAATCTGCAGTTTCATCTTCCCAGCATGCTTATGTGGAACGAAATCCATTTACAAATACCATCACTGCAAGCACTTCAAAGCCTAGGGAATGTTTTTTAATTGTAATTACTCTGCCTGTCTTGGGCCATCCTGAGCCTTCCTTCAAATGCCCATTTATTTTGGGGGGACAGGAGAGTACTGAGCAATGACACCAGCGAGTACATTAGCTTTGGTAGGCTGATCTGAAATTAGCCATAGAAAAACCAAGATTTCTGTGCTGTAAGGTTCCAATAATCATGGGAAGCACAGTAAGTGAATGGCTTTGAAGGATGAACATTTAAGAATGTTCCTACCATCTAGCTGTGAAATGACCTCTTAGAGTTATGATGATGCACTTTAGCTTATTCCTCATTATGTGCCAGCAAGTTTTAGTGTAATTTCTAGGTTCAGGGCAGTCTGAAGAGTCACTCACTTTACTTGGCAAAGAGAGAAAAGAAGAATGACACAAAGACATGTCTATAGAAATACTTAACATGGATTTCTCCTGGCTACTGCTTATTTCTCAACTGCTCCTCTTTAATAGAGCCAGTCTCTTTTTTAAACACATAACATTATCTTTCCTCTATCCTACTCCTTCCATGCATAATTGCATCTAAAGTACTTAAATGGCTGTTGTTACTGAAGGATGCGTGCACCTCTTAAGTCTATCTATCTTCATAATACCTGTGGGACCTGGGAAAGTCCTATTACAGTCTCAGGCTCAGAACATCAGGGATATTTAGGGGCCTGCCACTGAGATAAACGGGATTAGCTGCCCCATGGCTTTTCTGGCTCAGAGTCTCTGCTGCGTCCCTAAAATCACAAAGGACACCTTAAATGAGGCAGGGAACCACTCTTAAGGCTCTCACTTCCTAGACTGCAGGGTTAATTTCTGGGTCAGCTTTTCTTTTTGGATTTAGTCTTATGCTGTTAAAGGATGAAGATATTAGATAAAACAAAAATCACGTCCTTATTCTCTTCTGTCTACTCATACCGTAAAAGCTTTCTATGCATACCTTAAAATCTTTCTACTGTTGGCATACTCTGGCTACAAGCACTTTGGTGTACACTGTTTTGCTCCTGCTCAGTTTTCTCTCAAAAAGCTCTGCATAATAGTCCACAAATAACTATCAAACCTCTTATTTAGCTCAACGCTCCTGACTGCCTTCCCTACAGAGCAGCAAATAGACTTTGATTGCCCTCTGCACCTGGCTTTGTTCTGCAGAAGCAGTGGTTCTCCTGTGGTGAATTCTGCAAAGCAGAGCATGCTCAGGTGAGGGCTGGGCAGATGTGGAGTGTCTGCATGCATGTACCTTTACCAGCACTGCCTGTTAGAATGGGAATTTCCATCTTGCCTGGAGGACTCCACCAGTTCTCTGCCTGATTCTGAGCAACAGAGGTACAAAACACAAAGGCCACCTACCCACAAGGGATAACAGGAGCACCAGCAGAGCTCCTGTCCTCCACGCTTGGGAATTTGTCTAAGCAGACTTATAAATACGGATACCTATTTTGAACATCAAACTTCACAAAAGCAAAGAGGTCTCACACAAGGTAACAGCACACATTTTTTATATAGAAACAAACCCCCACTGTCTCAAAACTGGGCTTTACACAAGCACATTTAGGTGGTCAAACAAGCAGCTACTCTGAACCTCTTGGGTGGGTTACCACAAGCACCTGGCCTCCTGATGCAACGGCAATACGGCCTTTAGTGGCCATACATTCATCAGGACACACGGAGGGAGTATTTTTTCTTACTGTAACCACAGGAAGACATGATTTTTTTCCTCCATGGTCACTAAGGAGCCTAGTGTAACCCCAAAATACTGTTCCATTGAATTGCCACAGGCACGCTCCTCCAAATAAAGAAGACATGGTATTTTCCACTTCCTCAGAGCAATTACCTCTTAAGATATGCATTAGTTTAATCTTTACAGGATTTAAATTAAGCCAAGTATTAAATCATCCAAAGCTAACCACCTGAATGTTTTCAACATTTTTCAACATCTTAAAAACAGACAGTCTTTGATGTTCATTACTTTAAAGCCACAGAATTTTGCCTGGAAATTGACCACTTAAATTCCCTAAAGTGGAAGCTGAGGAGAATAAAAAAAAAAAAAAAGGAAAATCTATTTCCAGACTTAAATTACTATTACATTATTTAGCCCATATGTGAAAAGTGTGTTAAGCCTCTCAGGTGGATTTTGATATTCACCTGAGGTACTCTAGGATGCTAAAAACATGCGGTTTGTACTAGGCCTGCAAACACAACCACCATATTTGCACGTGTGTTTGGAACAGGAGAGATAAAGATGAGAATTCNATTACTATTACATTATTTAGCCCATATGTGAAAAGTGTGTTAAGCCTCTCAGGTGGATTTTGATATTCACCTGAGGTACTCTAGGATGCTAAAAACATGCGGTTTGTACTAGGCCTGCAAACACAACCACCATATTTGCACGTGTGTTTGGAACAGGAGAGATAAAGATGAGAATTCCTTCTATAAAGGATTATATCAGGGTTTTGGACTTACGCTGTTCCCCTTGCCTAAGACATTAAGATGCTTGCATGGTCACACTGGTAGTCCCTCAGAGCACGAACACAGGTCTCATTCAGATCAGCAATTTTTGCAAATGAGAAGTTACAAATGGTCCCTTGGATATTAGTTTTGCTAATTTTACAGTGTTGAAAAATAATTTTATTCCTAATAGGAGTTCAAAGTGCGACTGCTTTCTTGCCCAAATTGCCTCTCTGCAGCAATCTGTAATAGAACTATTTTATCAGCTTAGATCAACACAGTGAATTCCTATTACTGGAAGAAAAAGAACTTCCAATATCCAATTTCAGGTTCCAAATCATTTCAGTTCATTGTGAATCTCTGGAAGTATGGAGAAAATGTATTATATTTTCAAGTTTAACACTACTACGAAATACCCTAAATCTGCAACTCTACAGATAAATGCCTGGGTTTATATGCAAAGAGGACAAAACTCTAGTGGAATAATTAGCAAGATTTATTGTAGCGCTATGACTGCACAAGAGACCTGAGAAGATTTAAATGTGCTGTTGGTGGCTGCTTGCTTCCTGAGTTGCTTGGCTTGGGAAGCTTCTGGCGCAGAGCACAACAAACATCAAACACTCCAATTACGGTGATGAAAGTGCTCAGTCAACACGCTGTGACCCATCGCTCGGGTCTGCCAGGGAAGCATTTTATCCGTCCTGCGGTTTGTGGTCTGCACAGGTATCGCCCGCTATCTCAAATACTGTCCTTTGAAAATACATAGCACAACAGAGATCTGCAAGTTTTCAACAGCGCAGAACCCAATCTTTTTAGCCCTTTCTAATGAAAAGTAACCACCATACTTTTTTTGGCTTGTTTGTTTTGTTTTGTTTTAATGAAAAACACCAAACCTAAACTGTGTCTGCTGACAGAGTTCTATGTATCTCTCCTAGTTCCTTTAAATGGGCTTTTCAGGTTTGCAAGAAATATCCCTTTTCTCTCTTTGCCTATATGCCCCAATCTACCCCCTTGATGTCCAAACATGACTGCTGCTGATCAGGCTGTTTCCTCCTGACCGCTCTCTGCCAATATCTCCCTTCTGTGTGCTCAGGAATATGCCTGAACGAAGGGTATGTGTTACTGGTTACAGGCTATTTATATATTCTCTCAGTGATAAGCTACCCCTATCTTCAAAGCAGCCACCTTCCTCAGAGAATCCATCTGCTCTGCAAATGTGAAGTGTGCAAAGCATCAAAACTCTCTGCCCTGATGCCCAAGAGGGACAACCTGTTAAAACTCAGCCTTTCCAGCTTCCTCACATCCAAGTTCTCAAGGTGGTTCTTTACCTTAACCACACAATGTGCATTTCAGTGGCCACAGAAGTGCCCCAGCAATTTCAACAGCCATTGTACCAGATCCTTGCCATGAGTCATGTTTATTTAAACAGAATGGAGGCTTCAGATTCCATATAAAGGGCCATGGGACTAGAAGTATGTCTTCATTTAGGAATGACAAGCAGAGATGCCAAAGAAAGAGCTGTTGTTAGGACAGGCCAGTTTGTTTCCATAGCCTGCTTCTGACGCTGCTAATCTTGGACTTTTGCAGGGAGATGTTAAAGATTCCCCCAACAGGGATGCCTGTCTGTGCCCTTCAGTGCAGGATGAGGCATGCACTTTCTCTTCATCTCTCTGCCCCACCAGTTCCCATGCTAAAACAAGAGCAGTGGCTACCAGGATCACTGTCCTCCAGCACTGCAGCCACTTAATGGCCTTACAACATATCTCTTGTCACAATGCTTACCCATGTTCTAAAGAAGACATTTATTCCCACAGCTGTATTTCTGCAGTTGCAGTTCACTTGGCAGTTGGGTTTGATGAGATGATTTCTTAGACTGACTCATATTCCATCCTCAGTTTACCCAGACACACTCTTGAGGCAGCTGCTAACTGGGCAGCAAGTGCAGATTTACAGCAAGCAAGTACTTCACCTTTCATGCTGGCCACCTCCTGCCTTCCCTTTGAAGATGCATGAGGTGCCTGCCTATTGACTCTCTACCACAGTCACCTCCAGAAAAAGAGTTCCAAACTGCTGCTGCAAACACTTCCAGCTCCTCCAGGATCACTACTGATCTCAGCATAGCTGACCAAATTGCTCCTAGCTCTCAGAATTAATCAAGGAAATGACCCTAGAAAGCTTAGAGAAAACAGTGGTGTGCAGCTATGACAAGGAGAGAGCTGTGTGCTATAGGCTTGCTCTGAGCTTGGGAACTACACATTCAAGTAACAGATAACTGGATCTTGTAAACTCATTTCCGTTAGTTCTGCTGACCAACAGTTTCTTCCCCTGTTTTACACACAGCAGACAAGGACTTGTTCTATTTTCTTTGGCTCCAAGACATAAACTGTATATTTAATACTGTGTATTTCATTTTCTGGGTTTCATTCAGAATGATCTAGCCTGCCACAGCTTTATTCCCCAGTGAAAACCTTAGAATCATTGGGTCACATCCTAACTCAGTTACATCAACTTATGTAGTGTCAAAACTTGGCTCAGTTTTACAGAAAAGGCTCTTCAGTGAGTCAGCTTCCCAGTATATTCTCAGGGATGTTAATCCACAGGGCAGATCCTACTCCTGTATGATACATGTACGGTGTTTTCCTTGGCTAGGAATAAAACAGAACTGCTTCAGACACACTGTGCTTCAGCTGTATAAAATGTCTCGATTAGTGTTTCTTGTTTTGTTTTCAGAAAGAAAAGGAAATTACAATAAACTCCAAATCTCTTTCTCAACGCTGGCCCACATAACTAAAGGTAATTGCCAGCTTCTTAATAGCTTGGCATTTTCCACTGCACCTTCTAGAGGAGAGAAAAATCCAGACTGAAGAACTATTTAATAGTGAATGTTCATTCAGCATTCTCAGTAGGCATTTTCCTCTTGTATTTAAGCCAAAACAGTAAGTAATGTAGGCAGGAAGCATAGAGAGGAATTGCTTACTGGTGACTAAAGGTAAAAAAGGTCAAATGTTTATTTCCTATGTTGCTCCTATGCATGCAGTGCCCAGAATCAATTAATTACATTTCATGGTTCTCTGATTTGTAAAAGGGCATAAAATGTATTTATAGCTCACTTAAATTCTTGGTAACGAAACAGTCATCCTACGCAGGACTTCTGCTAATCAACTGGAGACTTTCTGTACATTAACTTTTAAAATGCACAAAAGCCCTTGTTTGTTTGCCAACAGAAATGCTTATCACAGTTTAAAAGCAACAACAGAGAGCAGCTACATTTTTCTTCCCCTTAGGCAATCGTTTGAGGCTGTATCACTTCACCTGTGATGTCTGAAGTAGAAAAATGCAATTTCACCAGCAATGCACATTGATTATAACTGTTATTATAGTGCTGGAAGCTCTCAAGCACACCGGCCCAAACACTGAAGAAACATGTAATACAAAGATCACGCCTCTCTAAAGCTTTTTCCATCTAAATATGCAATTTTCTCTCTTTTAGACAACAAGAAGAAAGGGGTAATCAAGTAAAAGAGCTCTTTAAAGCTCTTTTCCACTTAACAAATCATACCTGATGCAAATTGCTGATGAGCAGACAGAGAAGCTACTCTGCTCCTGTAATTATCCACCTCACAGCAAAGTACTCTACACAAACCTTCCATGCTGGGGACCTGCTTTAAGATGAATTTTGAGATGAGCCAAACATGTTAACTAAGTTTCCAAGGCTCAAATTAAGGGAAGGAGGCGGTGCTTTACAACAGGACCAGCAGACTGCCTTCACTTCTCTTTTTCCTCATTAGCTGTTCCTTCCAACCCAAACACTCTGTGATTCTAAATCGGCTTTATAATTACAAAAGTCAAACATCCCCATACTTAGGGAAAAGAAAAAACTCAAGTTGCTGGTGAAACCTTAATTCAGCTCCTTAATGCATGTACATTATGATACAATCTTTAATTAGCCTATGAGGAAATTAATAATTATGCACTGAGCACAGGATTTGGCTGCTGTACAGTAAATAATGCACCATGCTACTCAACAAACGATGATTCAGCAGCAATCATCTATCATACGCTCAGCAAGAGGCAAGCGGCCTGTGAGAAAAAAAATATAGTCTAGGATCACATCATTAAAGAGTGAATATCCATAGTTTATTTGTGCCAGAGAGGGAGGCACAAATTAAGACTGCATAAGAAATCTCTAGTCTTTTGCCTCACTGCTTTTTCATGATGAACTACATAAGCATGGAAGTATTTAGTGTCTAGCAGGCATGGTCAAAGAGAGGCTGAACCACGTACCAGTTCAGGGACCTGATGGTGACAGCTTGGGCACTACCAGGAAGACAAACTATTTGGCCTGGTTGGATGGGGTTTGGAGCAAGCTGGCCTAGTGGAAGGTGTCCCTGCCCACAGCAGGGGGCTGGAACCAGATGAGCTTTAAGGTCCCTTCCAACCCAACCCAGTCTGTGATTCTACTCTAAGAACAATTATATTCCTTTCAAAGAGCTGCTCAAGCTGGGCAAAATTCAGGTTTGAAATAGCTATGATTTTTCTGAGTTGCAGCAAAAGCACGCCCGACATTTAAAATATGGGCTGTTTTCATCATGGGTACAGCCAGCTGTACAGCCTGCCTGTTCACTTGAAACTGTGAAGGAGGAGGATTATTTGGTGCTCCCGGGCTCTTAATGCCAGCCAAAGCAGTCAACATTAGAGGAGAAGCAACACCAAATCCCCTCCACCACTATTAACTGGAAGCCAAAATTGGAGAACAAAGATACAGACAAGTCCTTGATTTACAGTGAACCAAGACAAACAGGATGCTCTACTTCTGCCCTCAGATGTCACGAATAAAGTGCAAAGCAAACAAATTATTTGCTATATATTATTCTTGGGTATTTTCAGCTACACCCTTCTTTTTTGTTATGACTGAACATGGACGGGCATACCAGAAGAGAGCCAAAATCCTGCTCTCAAGAAGGTAAATTCCAGCCATTTCCTCCATGACAAGTTTACTACAGGCTGCCGTGCAATACCTTTATTGGCATTCATTAGTCCTTGAGGACCAATTTATTCATTTTTAGCATCATTAAAACAGAGGTTGAATTTTACAAGTGAATCGCTGCACTGCTGGGGCTGTAGGAAGCTGCTCAATTATCTCCAGTGTGTTAAAACCTGAATCCAGACTTGATACTCATCTTCAATTGTAACAAACATGATTTCCCCAAGCCTCTAACCGACAGTCTGATTCCCAGCTCACAGCTGTCTCGGGGCTTTGGGGGAGGGATGATGGGGGCTTTGGGTTGGTTTATTTATTGTTATCACTGCCATACAGCTACTGAACCTGCAGAGCAGCGGCAGGCACCACTGGGGTGCTCAGCAGTGCATTACTTGCAAAACACTACTGGGAATGAAACACAAAAGGTTGAAGCCCCCAGTATTCACAGTGAAGCTGCTCTTTGTGTATCCAACTTCTCCTTCATTTGGAACTTCATTTCTGGAGACCACAACTTAGCATTCATATTTAACTAGATATTTGTGGCATTCCAAAGTCAAATTAACAGGCTTGTTACCTCCTGACATGTAAATAATACTGGAATATGCATTCCCAATAATACTTATAAAGAATACAGCAATTCCTGAAACTGAACCTTGCCCCATGTCAACTGAAATAAACACAACCTCTCTACACATGCATATATATATATATATTTATTGTCATATATTTGACCCTCTCCCTTAACTAGCATCTCCAAGCAGCTGAGCTGCAATAATTTCATGCTCTTGACTGTACTGCTTTGAGAAAATATGACAGCCCTTGTTCTATGTGTAAGAAGAAAATCCAAGCAATTTTCATTACTCTCTTGATGGTAATTTCTCCTATTTTGTTTAATTTTGTTTCAGATGGAGACAAAAGTTCAGATGGGGTCAAAAGCATGCAAAAAATAAAGCTAGGGAACCAATAAAAGGGTGCTTTAGAGGTGTCTTGGACAAATCTGCAGGTTTAATGAGAATGACTTAATACTACTGTTTCTTCAGAAGTAGTTATGAACTGCTGGGTAAAATGAGGGTTTTCTTTCCCTCTAGCTTGGCTAATTTCAGAAAATACAAGAAATAGAATCAAAATACCCCAACACAGCCTGGAAGGGAAGTAAGGCACTGGAAAAAACTCTGCACATATTACACCATGTTAACTGTGCTTTTAAATTCAAGAAGCTGTGGTGGTCTGAAGTGAGGAAATAAAGCCAGAACAGAAAAGCAGGAGTGGGGGGAAGAAGTGAAGCACGCTTAAGCAGCCAAGAATAAAAAACCAGGTGAAATGTCTATCAGCAAAGGCATTCACCTCTTTCTACCACAAAGAGGAATTCTCCCCACAGACAGATCAATTCTAGCATAGTTTTCAGAGGCACAGAGCAGCTCCAAGCTCCCATTGGTACTGCTGGTACTCATGCTTCACTCTACAAATCAGCCCAACTCACCTAACCATGCAGGTTACCAGATGCCAAAAACCTCTGTTATACTCTTGCCACCATTTATACAAGTTTTTTGCAGACCTTTCTCATAATTTTGATCATTACTTTCACTTTGGAAAGGGCCTTACATAAAACCCCACTTCTATCAATGACCCAAAGAGTATTTAGAGCCAGTGCCTACTCTTTGGCTGAGGGTGCTAAGAATGAGTATAAGAGAAGGTCTTGGTTGATAAAACCCTTTGACAAAAAATTACACAATGTTTTTCACTCTCTTACTGGAAGAGGATCACTGTGTTTGATGAACCAGAGGGGCTTCTGGTACTCCTGCACCTTACCCAAAGCCAAGGGACTTGAGCTGTTCGCACCTCTAGCACAAACCTATCACACAATCTTTCACTCCTCTCTTCCCTCCAGAGTCCACTCACCCAAACCTGGTTTTTATTTGTTTGTTTTGCTTTTTTATTTGTTTTGCGTTTTTTATTTGTTTGTTTTGCTTTGTCATTTTAAACAAAGTCCTTGGACCACAGGTTGAGTTCAGACAGGCAGGATGCCCCCAGTGAACTACAGTAACAAGAAACTTCTCGGCCCTATGGATGTGCTACTTCAGTGCCAGTAACTAATCAAGCAGAATCAACAGTTTGCTGCAAGCATTTCTGGTGTGAAAGAACAAAGTAATTCTGTCATCTCCAGTGAAAGCAGATACCTTGAAGTACTCAAAATAACACAACCTCCTATGTCAGGACAAGCCACATATTTCAGTAGCACATTGTGTATGCTGATCTGTAAGTGGGGACAGCACCTTACCACTGAAGCCCTTGATGCTCCCAAATTACAACAGCACCTAGCTAGGAAGAGAGGTGATTCTTGGCAAATGCCAAGCTGGGAGGGAATTACCAACTCAAGAGCTGATTCAGAGCACCTGTTTCTTTGCAATGAGAGTCGCCCAGGAAATCCTTGTATTTTAGGAGAAACACTGAGCACCAGAGAGCTGAAGAGCTTCATGTGGAAACTGGTGGAAAGCAGTAAACCAGCTGGAAGATGGCTGAGTGTAAACTGGTTCAAGACACAGGCTCTTCTGCAGAGCCACTGCAGAAAAACCTCAGCTGTTCATCTGTTCCACTGCTCTGACCTCCACCCAGCCATCTGGGTGTCATGCTTCTGCAGTCACTGAAGGCAACATCCAGTGCTGGTGATAAACTTTGGCTGATTGCTCTGTGAAATCAAACGTTTTCAAAGAGATCTGTGCATTGATTCCTGAAGGTTAAAATAGATGCTTTCTTCTGAAAGGACTATCTGGACATCACTCATTTCTTGCAAAATATGCCTGTGTCATCCAGTATCTTGGAAGAACAGGTGCTTTATTTCCTGTCTCCAAGCAGATGCACATTTCACTGTTCTCTGAGCACTCAGAGGCAGCTGTTTGAGTGTGGGACAAAACATGGTGACAGCTGCTGAAACCAAGATGCCCGATCTACCTTTTCTACCTAATCTGACTTCTGCAGGGATGAAGCAGCTCATCTCCTGCAGTGTGCAAGCCCTTGCAAGAGGCACCTCAGTGCAGTTCTCCCACCCAAGCCACTGCCTTATTTTGTTTTTTCCTTTCTGCATAAGAGAATATCGTGCCTATGCCATCTGTTACTCGAAGTACTGCATGTACATTGCAATGTACCCTGCAGCAGGCAACAGAGCCTTGCAGATTAAATGTGAAGAGAAGTGGCTGTGAGGGGAGAGAAAACTCCAGGTGCTGGAGCTGTTACAGGTGAGCCTAAGCGTTTGCTTCCCCGAGGCAGCTACCTGTCAGGATTAATCTTGCCTAGCCCAGGAATGTGCCTCAGTAGATGCCGCACCCCATTCCAGGAAACCATAAATACCAAATGAGATGCTCAGCACCACACATGAAAGCATCTTCTTTCTGCAAGGGGAGTGACAGCCCAGCTAGCATCAATCCTGCTCCGTGCAGGGCTTTTCTTAAGGTGGTTCCTTGGGGGGAGGGGTGTGAGGGGGGGAAGGAAGGTGGTAAGTATGGATGCTTGCTGCCTTCCACCTAAGGAGACCCCAAGGGAACCCCATCATTTGTTTCTCTGTCCTGCGTCCACCTGGGAGCCTGCTTTTTGATTTCCCTGTTAAAGGATGTTCTCTATCTTGTCTGAAAACCAACCCTAAGGGAGAGAAGTAGAGAGGGGCCACAGAAATCACCTTTGATAGCCCCTCTTACACGTACTTTTAATAACACATCACAAAGGTGAAGCTAGTGGACAACTGGGCTGCTTCTGAATGATACTGCTCAAGAGCAATGCAGGAAAGGGCATAAAACAATTAATGAGGCACAAAACATGAGGTGACCCATCAAGTCATCCCAATGTCCCCACCATGCCTGAGGATGCCCAGAGGTCAGCATTCTCCCACAGAGCTGAGCTCATAGCCAAAGCCACCAGTTGAGGCCACATACCACAATTTCAGGGGCAGAGCCCCATTGAGGAGCATTACCACAAGAAAAGAGTGTCCTCAGCTAATGATGGGTTTCTTGGATCAAAAGCAATACATTTGAAGTCCAAACTTGAATGCTAGGCCCTAGGGAGCAGCCAGTGCAGATGCCAAGAGCAATGGGAGGCAGCAAGCTTACCAAGTACACTGGCACTGCCAGAGGGGCACCACTGATTCCAAAGTGCTCTGTTCTACAGCCTTTGAAACAAAGGAACTGATTTCAAAACACAGCAGCAATTCCATATTCGGAGCTACAACCAGCCCCTAGAAGATTTCTTTCCTGTTTCTACATAAACACTAACTTTTAGACAGCACCTCACCAAGGCCAAACCACATGGTGCCTCCATGGAACACTCACATCTGAGTAGGGGCAGCAGGTGACAGCAAGCGTGGAGCAGTTGTGTTGAGGCAACAAGTTTGGGACACAGGCCCTGCAGTCCCTGTGGCTCAGATAATCACTGCTTCGGTCTTGTGCTAGTCATTTTCTGCACAGAGTAGTCCCACATCTTTCAGAATGCACCTTTTGGGCCAAATCTGGGCCACCAAATTCAGACACTTTAAAACGTGGGGCTTGGTTCATGTTATCATCAACTGAGAAAATACCTGCAAAATTCAGATTCATCTCTGGATTTTGTAGTCTGGGTTTCAAGTCAGTGGCGTAGGGCACAGCTCTTCCTGTTGGGCTTACTCAGTTGCCTTAAGCATCCACACTATATGTAAATATGTACTATATATACATATATTTACTATATGTAAATATACAAGCCTCTCTCCACAAATAGTCCTTCTAGGGCCTGAAAGCCTACATACTGAATCTGTCAGTTCCTCTGTCAGAGACACATTTAGTTGAATTTTAAACAAGGGGCCTTTGTAAATCTCTAAACTTTTAACCATCAGTGTGTAACAGCTTCTAGGATGTTCCCCACCTCCTAACATTTATAAGTATGATTCATCTCCATAAGAAATATGTAACTGCCTAACTCTCAAGTACTGTTAATTATCTGCACAGTCTGTGTTTCAGCATATGCCACTTCCAGCTATCAACACTGGACATTATGAAAGCTTTCACATGACATCAGCTTTCCAATGAGCAGCCACCTACAAAATACATAATTTTTAATCCGCTTTTGATTGCCACATCTTACAAATCCCAGAATTTATGAGAGCTACAAATCGCCTTTTAGACTGTGCAGGGTGGAATAAAAGCCAAGATTTTGGGTTTGGCTTGTTGATCGTTCCTGAAAACATGAAACAGTTCTGAAAGGACAGATTTGCTGGCTCACAGCTAAAGGTCAGTGGTCATACAGAGAGTGATCGCTAAGTGTACCAAAACGACTGGGATGGAAAGATTGGCACAGCATTGCAGTATTATTAACAAGTGATTTAAGTGGAGAAAAAGGGGGGAAAGAGACAAGGATTAGACTCTGAGCAAGTGAGCTTTCATCAAGACTAGAAAGTCAGCCTTGTTCCTTGCTGCTTGCAGCCCCTCAGTGTCACTCGAAGCACCACTTGCTCTTGCTCCCTCTTCCTATCATATTTCATCTGAATATTTTCTCTAAAAATACTTCATATGAGATAAAGGACACTGCTCATGGCCACAAAGTGCTTGCCCCATATGCAACCACTGAGACTGAAATAACAGATAATTCCTTGCAATGGGACCAAGCTGTAGCTCAGAGCAGAGGCACTCTGACAATTTAGGGCTCTACACACCATAACCTGCAAGGATGAATTGTTCTCCAAAGCAAAACGTTGAACACTGGATTGAAGAATATTACTTCAGAGGCAGATTGCTGTGGTCTTGCTATTTTCTAGCTGAAGCTTCAGGGCAATTTACAAGTAGAGACTATTGCCTGTGATCAGCAGTGCGATTACAGAAGCAAGATTTGCTGTGATGAATCTAAACAAGACAGCTCCAGGCTTAAAATTCAATGTGCCACACCTGTTACCAGAGAATATAAGCATAATCTGACCTCCAGGCTGAAAATACGACAAGAAAGGGTTGGACATTCCCATGCAGTGGAGCCTCCCCTGACTCCTGAGGCCAAAAATCAAATCTCTATTATGAAGACAAGCTGTGCATTGATACCCCTGCAACCCCAAACCTTGCACTGTAAACTGCTGCTAAGGAAATCCAGCAAAACCAGGCATCCAGTGCCAGAAAGACTAGAACTCATCAATCCCACATTAAAATACTCTTATTGAACAGCTCTCAACAGCACTACCTGAAAGAAGTCTTCCTAACTCTGAGATTCATTGCATTAACTGGAAGATAAGGCAGTTTCTATGGCATTGTTTCAGGAGCTGAGGTGATTCAATTGCCCCATCACCAGAAGTCCCTTCCCTCAATTTTAAACCACTTGTACGGTAGCTAATGGAAAAAGCAGTAATACTGCCCATAAAGTCATGCTTGAAACTCACACACAATATGATTTTGGTTTTTAAATCATGTCTTGCATGAATTACATACTCTATATTGATTGTAAGTGTAGTTAAGCAAACTAAAGATGTATAATGGGAGCAGGAGACAACTTCCTGGCCTTGTGGGCTCAAGTGAGGTTACTTCCACTACAAAACACCAGTGATCTGTGCATTATGGTCTGTTAAAGGAAGACCTGGCTTATTGAACGCTTTGTTTGATGCTTAAAAGAAAATTGAGTATGCAGCACAGAAATAAAGCTCTATTCTTGTAAAATGCTGGGGAACAAAAACAAAGGAAAGCCCTTACAGCTCTAACTGACATCTCAGCACAAGCATCCCCCTTTCATATACTTGGTTTATGCTTACGACCATTTTTATTGCTGTTACTAATGCACCAAAACACCATTCAGTGATGTAATGTCTTACTGGTTCTCACATTCTTCTCAAATGTTAAGCCAGTTCTTCACTAGGCAATTTCTGCTCATGTGTATAATCCTCAAAGCTGCCAATAACTTTTACACTCTTGACACTGATAACTGTACAACTATGTTCTTTTCAGTGGCAAAAATAAAGAGCAGACATACCAGCCAGTGCTGCAATAGGCAGTGGAGGGAGAGGGTGCCAAGGCTGGTGGACCTTCTGCATTAACCCTGCAAAGGGCTGGATTTCAGAGGTCAGTGAGTGTACTCAGCAGCAGCTATACCAGATCCCATTCAGACACCAGTCTGAACAACCAGCATTGTAAGCCTCTTTTGAAAATCCTGGTTATCACTTTTGAAGGCAGGTAAAAATCAATTAATTTTGAGCTTTTAATGGAATGCCTTTGCTGTGGTCAACCGTAGCCACACAGTTACAATGCATTTTGCAGAGATGCACTGCCTTTTCTTTCCTTTAGTATAAAAGCACTTAATCTTAGTTGTCAGACCCCTGAAGGTCAGGCTTATTTCTTTAGATCTATTATCTACTGCTTGAAATTTCCAGTTCCACCTTTATGGCTATTATAGCTTCTTTCTTCAACTCCTTTTCACAGTAACTCCATATGATGACTGTTGATAAAGTTAGGAGGACTGTGATTCTAAATGTCTGACCTTCTTCAAAATCTGATAATGGATACAGTTTCTGAATCATAGGTCATCTCAATTTTGCCAATAAACCATTTATTTCCAGTGGCCTTCAGCCCCTGAGGCTTACTGTGCACTGCAGATTGGATTCTTTAGGGAACAATAAAAGCAAGAGAGCCATCCTTAGCCTTTGCTTAGCACGTCAGGAGGGATACTGTACTTTGGAGAATATGTCCCCAACATCTTATGCATGACAGTCTCCAAGACCTTCACTGCTGTACAACACTCCTGATGTAAGTATGAAGCTGAAAGTTGTAAGCCTCTAATGTGAACTAACTTTTTCATTTGCTATCTATATGGAAAGGACAAGAAAAATCCACGCCTCCTTAAACCCTCCCCATCTACTGTAGGCTATCCAGTCACCTCTACCATATTGTCCAACTTACAGCTCAAGGCATAATGCCAAATTTTACATCACTACCTCAAATGTTATGCTGCTGTGTTAAGACTCCATTACAACATGCTTGTAAAAGCCATGTCAGTGCCAAGATACACAACTGGTTGGTAAGAGAGCTTGCCAGCCCCCTTCAGTGGCTTCACTGAAACAGTTCTCAAAATGACTGGGTCTTGCAAACCCCTGCCAGAGGTACAATTCCTATTGAATGTCAACACATGACACAAACTTTTGAGCAAGATGCAGAGGAAGGACTGTCAAACACAAATTCCTGACTCAAACAGTGCTTGGAAAATTAAGCAGTGTCTGGATCTTTAGTAAGGAGGAAACGTGTAGGTTTTACTTACTGTCAAAGCTTCTGTGCTGCGCTGTCAGGGTCATCTGCACAGAGCGACCAGCCTCTTTCATCAGGGCTTCAAATTCACTTCGGCTTTTGTTTGCAAAGTTCTCCTCCATCTCACTGGTGCAGCAGGTATAGCCTTGTGGGCAGATTCGTAGGTGCTCCCCTAAAATGACAAAAAGTGTAGCTGAATGGCCAGGTCTGGAAAAGGAACATAGCATAGAAATATTCCAGCTCCCCGGTAACCTGGACCTACATCAGGCTTTGAGTGTTTTCCCTCTAATTTGAGTTATCTTGCATTAGTATAGCGGTTGGGATGAAGGCAAGTACAAATTTTCTCACTCCAGACTGTGAAGGGAAGGATGAGTGAAGGAGATAAAATTCATACGTGGGCCAAGAAGGGAAATCCAAGCGTCTCCTGCTCCAAGTCTGCCCTAGAATTCGTCTCTGCCTAGAATCCCAGAAGACATGGAGGTCTGATTAAATGATATATTGGTTGTCCTCATTAGACTTAACAGGTTTATCAGAACAACTGTCTGAAACTACTTCGTCAAGAAGTTACCTCAACTCCAACGCACCTACCATCAAACTACCCCCTCCAACCTACCCTGAGAAGGCATTTCCATAACCAGAGAGGTGAGACTTGTGAGACGTTTTCAAAAGACAGATGGAATTTGGGTAACTAACTCCCCTCCATGTTTTGACATTTTCTATGAAAAACTTATCTCCCAGAAAGAGACAAAATCACCCAAAAAACAGTTGCAGTGATAAGCCCTGACTGAATATATGAATATAAGGACAGGAAGGCAAGAGGACTGAGCAGTCCAATTGAAAAATTCCTCAGTATGGGAGCTCTTCCTGCTCTCTGCAACCTCTTTACTGTGGAGAAGCAAGTGCTTGCATAGGCAGAGTCAGCAACAGTTTAAAAATAATGGCCTAAGTTCACATGATTCCTTACAATGAAAGAAACATCCGCCTGCAAACACACCCCGTGTTCCTCCTTACCCAGCTGCAAGAATTCACTTGAATAAAATAAAATAGAATAAAATTATATAAAGGTGGTTTTTGGGTTTTTTTTTTTTTTTTTTTTTTTTAAA